>JBBPCS010000672.1:5496758-5515117 GCA_037974645.1 Hollardia meadi
GAGGACCGTTTTCCTGTCGTCATGAGTGTATCCTTCCCAAAACTGCCATAGAGAGGCATGGACCACTGAGATATGTAGGCTAATACAAAGTAAAACTAATTTAGTAGAAGAGATGATGACACGTTTGTGTGCCTTGACTCCAGTGTGTGCAGAACTTCCTGGAAAACACTCATCCAGCAGTTCAGTCTCTGGAGTCCCTGCAACAGAGAGCTATGGAAGAATTCAGCAAAACTGCCTCTTACTTTGGAGAAGATGGCAAAGCCACCAACACTGAGGCCTTCTTTGGCATCTTTTCTGAGTTCATGAGCAAGTTTGAGGTGAGCAAGAAAGATTAATTTGCTCAAATAATTCCTGCTGTCACCTCTGCAACATATGCATGTTATCATCTGCGGTTTCTCCTCAGCCTTCCCCCTTTTCCTCAAAGATGTGGAGATAAACTCTGTCAGGCTACAGTGCTAACAATGAGTCACATAAAGCAGCAGGATCAGTATGTTGCAGTCTGTCAGGCGCCATGACTGAATATCTTTCTCTGGAAGCCAGATCTGAATAAAGAAAGCAGAATATTCAAAAGTAAATGAAGTGATTAAAAAAATCCTTTTGTAAATTCAGCAGCCCGATATTCAGATTTATGCAATTTACATTAATTTCTCATAAGCGCAAATTGTTTTCTTTGCAGCCTTAATGTACTGAAATTTAAAGGGCAACAATCGTCATCTTGAAATCTGCTGTCATTATGTATTTGTGTGAATAATTTTAATGTCAAGTTTTAATCAATCATATTTATTTTAAAATAAAAAAACACAACACAAAATAACCATGAATAAATATGCACGCAACATAACCGTACATTCAACTAAAGCTCTTAAAAACCATAGTAATAATAACATTTATGTTATGTTTTTCTGTGCCATAGAGAGCTCTCGGTGAGTGGCAAGCTGCAGAAAACCTGAAGAGCCCCAGAAGTCCACGAATGGCCTCCCCACTGGCCTGGTAACACACACACGCACACACACACACACACACACATACACATACACTTATGGAGATGACTGCATAGATCATACAGTATATACACATGTACACAGACACATCCACGGACATACTATATGCATATACTGTACATACATGCACACACATACACCAATGCACAATTTGAGCAAAAAAAAAGAAAGAAAAGATTTTATGTATTACGTGTTTTTGGTAAAAGGAAGGAGAAACTTTTTAATTAAAGATGGACAATTTAGCTTTATGTCGATGGTATAGTATACTGTATGTCCTTTCAAGAGTAAACCAAGTTTTTCTTGAAGTCTAAAAGTTAAATGGCTAAGACTACTCCATAGAAACCAACCTTGTTTGGCCTCAAGCTATCCCGACTATTTGGAAGCTAGTTAGTTATCAGTAACAGCAAATAGTTTAAGTTTTCTTTCTCTAAGTCTGAGTTTAGATCACCTCTGTAAGCGTGTTATTACAGTTCTGCAGTCAAATCTGTGTTAAATATCCATGAATAAGACATAGATTAATAAAAATACATTTTATCCTGATATAAATATTTAATTGAAATACATTCATATTCACTTGGTGGTTTGGAAGAAACAATTCAAGCAGTTTTTCTGTCCGTTTACATGTTCTGTATTTTTGTAAGATGCCCACCACCCTGAATGTAGCACAGGTTCTTTACTAAGTGTAGCTTATTTTCCTCAAGTAAATACTCAAATTTGAAATCATCTGCACTGTATCTTTGCCTCACTGTCAGCATTTTTTTCCCCCCGGTTTCCCCTTACCACCATATAATTTGTTTTTCTTATGTACTACCTGATGGTGTTCTTGAATGATAATTAACTTCTAATACTTCTAACTTGTATATATGAGACAATGTCAGTGGGAACTCCTTGTTTTTATAACAGACAATTTAAATGATTTGAAGGACAATTTTTAACTCCTCTGAAGTCTTTAACACACTACAGGAGGTAGAAGGTGGGTTAATGTGGAGCCAACAGCGGGCAGTGTGCAATATGTGAATGTTTAGCTGTGTTCCACTGTTAGATAATATACTGTTTAAACTAACAGAGATATATTGTGTTTGTACAGAATGAGAGTGGATGTAAAGAAAACATGTACAGTGACTACAATATGAAGCACTTTGTTACTTTCATGTTCTACCCAAATATTTCTTTTCTTGATTGTGTCACTTGCACTGAGACGACAGCGATGTCATTTAGTGTAGCAGATGCAGTATTTTACATCCTTTTCAAACAATTAATAATACAGCATACCAGCTTCTCAGACATGCCAGTGCTCTGTAAAACCGAAAGCCTAATCTTCAAGTGATGTTTTCAAATGTTAAGGCAAAGTATTAATAAGAATAATGTGTGCGTAACGTGTGCAGCTAGTAAAAGCTCTGTTTTCTAATGGTCTAAGTTTCTTTTTTTCCCCTGCTTAAATTACAGAATGTAAACATCTAAAGCATTTCTGTCCATTTAAGGCCTATAAAGTGTTAAGTCTGTATTTTGTATTGTATCCTAACAACGCTGACAACTATAAAGAGTGGTATGAAAACTACGTTTGTCTGGATGTCTGTGTTTTTTATGTAAAAATGTTGTGGAGTGGTTGCTGATTTACTCATGGAGATGTGCTGCTGTCTTACAGAGGAATTATAAGTTAATTATTGACATTACAAAGGGAATCACATCAGAGGCTTCACATATATTCTTAAAGCTTAAAAAACCCATATATTTACAACTACTGGTGGCACACCTGCTATTGCAAAATCTCAGATGAGCATTTGTTTTTCTCCATGTGTCCATGTCTATATGTGTGTGGCACGACACGCACATATAGACATTCCCCTTAACTACAGCAGGTTTAATATGATGCACACGTGTTCTCTGTAATTGGAATGCATTTAAAACTCATCCAGCAAATCCCACAGTTGCGTCAATGTAAACGCCTCTCAGTCAAGAGTAATAAATTCCTCAAGTCAACTGATCTCTTCCAGTACTGTCGACCAAAGTGGAGTTTGATCTCTTTGGTGAGTGAAGGAGGTTTCGAGACAAACGTGACTAACTGGTATCATCGTCAGGTAACCTGTGACATGCTGTATTGTTTGTGGCCTGCTGGAATGATACAGACCGTGAGTACTTGCTGAGAGGTGAGTTTATTTATCCAATAATACTGCACTGCATGAAGACAGAAAAAAGTTGTACCTTTTACTGTTGGATTACAAGTGTGTTAATATGTAAGCACCATGTTAATATCAAGGGGAAGCTGATTTCAACAGTGGCGGAATTTGACTACTTTTTATGCTACTTACTCTGTTACATTTCAGTGGGAAATATTGCACTTCTTATACACCACAACATTTATCTGACAGGTATAGTTACCAGCTACTTTTCAGATTAATTTTATATTCTAAAGAAAACTTTCGCTGAGCTGGTAAAAAAAAGTACTGTTAAGATTAAACCAGAAACCCAACCGGTTTCTCTACCAAAATAATAATAATAAAAAATAATTTCTTCTTGTGATGTTTCTGATGTAGGGTCAGGGTACATTTTTCTGCTGAATGAGCAAGTTTACTTTAATACTTAAAGTCGCTTTAGCTGATGGTGCTTCTGTACTTTTGTTCACGTAGGATTTTAATGCAGGATGTTGACTTGTATTGGAGTATTATTTGATTGATGTATTTGTACTTTTACTTGACTAAAAGTGTGGGATCAATAAAGTTTATCTTTATCTTATCTTATCTAAAGGAGGAAACTGTATGTGTTCCAACACAGGATGTTAACTACATTTTATATGCATGTTTGTAGACATTATAAAATGCTGGGTAGTTGAATTTATTAAAAAAGCATATTTATTTAATTCATCATATGATTTATCAAATCTGTACATGAAAAGTAACCACACTTGTCAAATAAATGTAGTGGAGAGGTAGAAAGTGGTATACAACAGAAATAAAAGTACCTCAAACTCGTAGAACACGAGTACATGTACTTAGTTGTTTGTTCATTTTTATGATGAGTCAGAATCATGAACCAGATATTCTAGAGCCTGAATATTTACTGTTCTCAGTATCACAGCAGGAACAGAATGGACCTTATGGAAGTCAGCCAAGGGACCAACATGCCCCCGTATACTGCTCTCCCTCCTGGGGACAGAACTACCCTGGTTACTGTGGATATTGTGGTGCTGGTACTCTATTTTCTACTGATTCTGGCAGTTGGCTTCTGGGTAAGTATAGGGGAGGGCCAAGCATTTGTGACTGTGCCAGTAACTGTGATCTGTGGAATGTTGCTCTGGGAGATAATTGCTTGAAATCAGAGTGCTCTGCCTCTTTTTCCTGTTGCTTCTTTATTATCAAGCGAATGCTACTAATGTCCTTCAACAAGAACAGAATCTCACTGCATTTTTCTGTCTGTAATGTAAATGTAAATCACGAGAAGGCAACAAAACATTGACAGTTTTGTGACACACAACATTATATACCTTCGAATCTACCTGAACCATACTGGTTTTTCACTTGTGAGTTAATGTGACTTCATTCAGCATCATTGTATCTTCATTTGCTCGCCTATATAGGGTTTGATCCTTGTTGACAAACTCTACATTCTCAGAACATCGGAGATTACATTACATTATAACTGTATGAAAGGAAATGTTTAGTTCTCTAGTGGCTGATCACTATGAATACAAGCAAATCCAACAGCAGTAGGCCACATCCTGGTCACTAACATGCAGCATAGGTGGAGGAATGTAGAATTTGACAGAAATAAGTGACAGAATAAGACGCACAATTCATGAATGGAGCAGTTTTTAAATGCTTTACAAGAGGCAAGATGGCTTTTTCTTTTGCAGCAGGAAGACATAGCCTACTGGAGTAACAGGTCCAGCAGCCTTTTTTTTTCTATCTGAGACCTTTGTTCAGTGCTTTAGCTGAATGAAATGACAGGTTTCATGCCAGATTTTAGTACTTGATAAAGCACGTATGGACCTGTCCTATGGCTTAGTGGAGAATCCATAACTTTTCTCCTTATGTATTAGGAATTGTCATTTCCTCTGCAATTTTATCTTTACAAGGTTTCTCATTTTTCTGCCAGTCCATGTTTAGAACAAAGCGCAGCACAGTGCATGGGTACTTCCTGGCTGGGAGGAGCATGACCTGGTGGCCAGTGAGTCAAACACTGAAATTTCTCTGGCAAAAATATGTGATGATAATGATAATATGGCAGAATGTTTTGGAGTTCAAAGTGAAATACTGAATTGATCCTGATTCTGACTCTTTCATCTATATTTAGGTGGGTGCCTCGCTGTTTGCCAGTAACATTGGCAGCGGTCACTTCATCGGCCTGGCAGGGTCAGGAGCTGCAGCAGGAATTGGGGCTATTGTCTACGAGTGGAGTGTAAGTTATTGTAGATCATATATGCTCTTAATGTAAAAAAAAAAAAACAAGAGCGATATGATGAACATAGTTGCTGTTAGTCTAAAGTGTTCAAAGTTGATAAATGGTCATTGACAGGCAATGCCGTTGGTGCTGGTGCTGGGATGGCTCTTCCTGCCCATTTACATCGCCGCTGGGGTGAGGCCTCCGTACATGAAATCTGTCACATGAAGTCATGCATGATTTTGTTCATATTCTTCCCTTCATAATCACTCTTGAACCCTTCCTTCTCCAGGTGACGACCATGCCAGAATACTTGCAGAGGCGTTTTGGTGGTAGAAGAACACCATTATTTATAGCTGTCCTGTCCTTATTTATTTACATCTTCACAAAGATATCGGTATGATACAAATCATTCTCTAACGATTCATAGGCTGAGCTTTTTTTCTGTCCAAACAAATGTATCAGGAACTTTTAGTCCCAGGAACTACTTCTCAAGGAACTAAAAGGTTCCTTCAGCCCGTTTCCACCGCAGTCTAAATTAGTCTGCTGCTGACATCTAAAAAGGCACAGGCTGTTTTTAGGTAAATTTCTAGCTCGATTATACAACAATATATAGATTTTGACGTCGGTCCATCTATCGTATGCTTTCCTCTGTAAATCCATGTTGATGTGTCGAAGCACGATGTGGCTGCAGATTTTTAATAATGGTGGCTGAAATATAGTAAGCCCCAACCCCCAAATTCCTGTATTTTTGGAAAGTACTAAGCAGGGACTTTTTTGGGGGTAAAATAATATCCCCAGAATTTCATTAGATCTCGGTCCCTGCGGTGGAAACACAATCTTCCTCCAGAGGTTCCTAGTTCCCGGGGAAAGTTCCTGCAGTGGAATCAAGGCTAATGTGTGAATTTCTGGCCCAGGTGGACATGTATGCAGGTGCATTGTTCATTCAGCTCGCCTTACAATGGAACATCTACCTTGCCGTGGTGCTGCTACTGTCAATCACTGCTCTCTACACTGTAGCAGGTGAGCTTTCTCCTTCCCTCACCATTTTACACACCTCTTGCTTAGAAATTGTGAGATCTCAGACATGAGAGTGCAGCTTATTTCTAGTTCTCTATGTCACTGGCTGTTGTTGGTTGTGTCCCAGGTGGTCTGGCTGCAGTCATCTACACAGATGCTGCTCAAACTGCTATCATGGTGGCAGGATCTCTCATCCTCATGGGCTTCAGTGAGTCAATCACATGTGACTGCACACGATGCCCTCACATCACCAGCACTTTATATTCCACTTTGTCTTACCCTGCTGTCTCCCTGTTGAGGCTTCGCGGAGGTCGGAGGCTGGAACGCTCTGATTGAGGGATATGGCAACGCCATACCGTCGATCCGCATGCCAAACACAACCTGCGGCATTCCTCGAGGTGACGCCTTCCACATATTCAGAGACCCGGTGAACTCTGACCTGCCTTGGCCTGGCGTCATCATCGGCTTGTCCATCCCCTCCATGTGGTACTGGTGCTCTGACCAGGTACTACCATGAAAAGTGTTGCATAGCACTTTACTGCATGCCAGACATCACAAATCAAAACATTTAGTTATACTTTAATCTGTGAATTTAAACTAGATAATTTGCTGGCAAGCCTGATATTTCAATGGAGGGTGATCAAGAGCATATAAGGGCCCCATTTTACTTGTGAAATGTCAAGAGGTTGTTCATCTCCAAAAGATGAAAGTGTAATAAAGTTCTTTTACATCTTGTTTATGCCGTTCTAAAATTCCTCTGAAGTATGAAAGTCATCATCTAAAAATCCCCATCTTGAGAATTTGGCATGTTTTGCTCTTCAGAGAGGTTAAAAAACTCCTTTTACACACTATTAGAGTGATAGTTTGCCAACCAGCCGAACCCGAGACAACAGAATGCACGAAATAGTTTTAATGAGCATTTCCTGTCGTCTCAGTTCAGCCCTTGTATCTATTTTGAAACCTTTTTCCATTGATAGCACCTGGGTTACAACAGCAAGCTTAGTAATCTTCCATTCTGATCCACATTTACTTAAACACTGCTGCATATCTTAATTACTCATTAACCAACGGTCCCTGGGAAATAACTGAGGGTCCGTGATTCTCTGTAGGTGATTGTGCAGCGATCTTTGGCTGCTAAGACCCTGACCCATGCAAAAGGTGGCTCACTGCTGACAGCTTATCTGAAGATTCTGCCTTTCTTTGCCATCATGCTGCCTGGCATGATCAGCAGGATACTTTACACAGGTACACTATCACATTTATGCTTTAATTAATCAAGCCAACAGCTGGGAAAGTGGGATTTATATCAACTTAATGTGAAATGATATATGACTTCTGTTAATGTAATATAAACATGATGGAAGTATTCAGTTTGCTAATGGGTTTTCAATACTGGACAGACTGGTCGCATTCAGGTTATGATGGTGTGTTTAGAGCTTGAATATTTAAAAAGCTATTAAGCAGATTAAACTGGATGACACATTATGGATTGTTGTGTTTTATATACAAGTGTGTTTCGATGATATTGTGTAGATGATGTGGCGTGTGTGGACCCTGAGTTGTGTGAACAGATTTGTGGAAACCCAGTGGGCTGCACAGATACTGCCTATGCCAGGCTGGTCATGGAGCTGCTGCCTGCAGGTGAGAGACTGTTTCCTGTCCTGCCCTCCGCTTTATGTATACATGCCTCTATACACCTCTTTAATGTCAATCCCTGTGTGCTTTCCCTCCCAGGGCTGCGAGGTTTGATGATGGCGGTAATGATCGCTGCCCTCATGTCCTCTCTGACCTCCATCTTCAACAGCGCCAGCACAATTTTCACCATGGATGTGTGGAAGACTTTCAGATCCCGGGCATCCGAGTGGGAGCTTATGATAGTGGGCAGGTGTGTGAGCACCACTGGGCAAGCAGACGTAACCCAAAACATGGCCACTTTAAAACTTGAACACTTTAAAAGGAATCGGCCTCTCTACAGAGGGCCACCATGCTGGTCTGGTCTTTCCACCGAGGTCTCAATTATAGGTTAAAGTCCATCATGTAGAATGTATTTATTCCCACTCGAGCCATCTGCATTTAACAAGTATGACCTTTTACTGAACTTTGGATGAAATCATTCACCAAATTGAATATTAAATCATTTAACTTTTCTGTCATGCTCAACAAACCATATCCCCTCTTACCACGTATTTCTAAGAAAGGTTTTTTTTTGTTTTTTTTTTAAATCAGATTTTCTTTTCTAGCCGTCATACGCAGACACGTCCCCATAACCAAATGTACAGTGCTGTTCAGATATACAGTCTTCCATTCCCTGTAAGTCTTTGCGGAACTGAACTGAATGATTTGGCATGAAAACCTCTGATTTTATCATTCACATGCAGGGTGTTTGTGCTTGTGCTGGTGGTGATGTCCGTGCTGTGGATTCCCGTCGTCCAGGCCAGTCAAGGTGGCCAGCTTTTTATCTACATCCAGTCCATCAGCACCTACCTCCAGCCCCCTGTCTCCATCATCTTCGTCACGGGCTGCTTTTGGAAGAGGACTAATGAGAAGGTATTGTGTGTGTGTGTATGTGTGTGTAGTCTGTAACCCAGACTGAACGACATTGTTAATTATTAATTTATTGAGACATTGACACAGAGTATCAGTGTTAGGGCACGTGTTTCATATTGTCATATAATTAATTTACTGCAGATCACTCCCAATAATAGGCTGCACAGAATATTAGTTATCTATTATTATTATTATTGTATGATCAGAATAGTAAGTTCATATTTACTGTATGTCTATGTGTCTACAGATCTGAATGTAAGAATTTGACTTTGTGGCAGCAAATTACTTCATAACCGTTTTCTGCAGTTGTATTTATGATGCATGTTTTAGTGTGTGTGCACTGTGCCATGATAGCAACCAGACTGCATAGAATTCGGATCACGGTTTGAGCCTCATCTCGTAGCAATGTGTGGGGAAAAATGTGAGAAGTCTCTGTTTTGTATCACTTTTCAAATCCTGGTGTGATTGGATGATGAAATGCGTGATTGTGCATGTTGTCAACTCTCCCTCTCAGGGTGCGTTCTGCGGCCTCACTATCGGCCTGGTGGTGGGCTCCATCCGCATGTTGTTGGACTTCATTTACCCTGCACCCCTGTGCTATGAGGTGGATGACAGGCCTGGGGTGTTGAAAGTCCATTACCTGTACTTCTCCACTATGCTGTCCTTCATTGTACTGGCTGTAGTGGTTGCAGTCAGCCTGGCTACAGACAAGCCCAAACCAGAGCAGGTGAAGCCACTTATTGTTTTATTAAATGAATCTGCACTCATATTGAATGGTACAGAGAGGCCACTAATTCAGAGGTAGAAATTTAATTTAACCTCTACAAGTTTATAAGTTTTTGTTTAGATTCAATGTTTCTCACCAAAATAATAACTCAATACATTAAATGCATTTCCTACCATAGAAAAATGTTTTGAAACATATGCTACTTCTCAGTTTACGGTCTTCTTCTTCTCTTTTTCTGGAGCATTGCCACGCTACACAAGATACAAAGAATACAAGGATTTGCTCATTGTCATCACTCTATAGCACCACTAGGTATCAACAACACCTCAGGGTACCTTTAAGGCAAACTCATTTGTTTGTGGTTTAAAACTGTGACCAGATTTATCATCATTTGGGTCCTTTGGAACAGTACATTGGCCTATTTTTGCTGTAATTCACACCTGACTTACATTATGAACAGGTCTGGGTTCAAGCCGAACATATTCTGATATGTTTACAGCTTCTGAAAATGTCTATAGGAGATGTTTGGAGGTTAACTTTGTGCATGGTGTTTCACATCTTTTTTAATTAAACAGATTAGTCGCCTCACCTGGTTCACAAGGTTTGACCCAGTGGTGCCCAAAGAACAGGTCTTCTCAATGGAGCAGAGCATTAAGACCTCAGAGGAGATTACCAGTCAGACAAATGAGATGGGAGACGCAGGAAGAGAGCAGGAGGGCATGAATGGAAAGGCCTGCCATCAAAGGAGAGGTGGGTCTCTGTCCTGCTTTCATTTTTCCACTTGACCATTTGTCATTTTTGCAGCTGAACTTGCCCTCCCTCTTCTAGACTCTTCATCCTCTGTGTCCAGCGTCCAGACCCAGTCCAGGTTCATGTCTGCCCTCTACTGGCTGTGTGGGATGGAGAGGCAGAAGAAGGGAGATGATAATCCTAGGATGCCTCCTGCACCTGAAGAGGCCATCTGTTCTCTGAAGGAAAAAAAACATCTAAAACTCATAGTGAACATCAACCTCATCATTTGCCTGTCTGTAGCTGCCTTTATCTTTGGCTTCTGGGCTTGACAGGCAAGCTATGACACTCTGAATGGACACATGGTGTATGGGCTGGGTGTAAATGTATGTACAGATTTTAATGTCTTTTTTTTTTTTCTTCTTTCACTTCATTCCTAAACGTGACACTGATGCCATTTCCTTCAGAACACATAGTTGCTTGCAATGTTTTTACAGTATTTGTAATCTTGGCGACATGCATGGAAAGAACGCTTATGTAAAATATTTTCATAAAAGCTCCATTTACACTATTTTTTTGTAAATTATTTGCAGCTGATAAACAAACTATGATGATGGGTGGATGCAGTTTAAAGGCTTTTGCCATTAGAAACAATTACATTTTTTTGACAAAATGACAAACGGCTGATTAGAAGAAGCTGACAACACTGACAATGTTGAACAATCTTTAATTATTATGATGCATTATGTGCAGAAAAGCCAACGCAAATATGCTGAGAAGGAGAAAAAAAAAAAAGGAAAAACAAAAAGGACATTAAGAGCTGAAAAACACCCCAACAAGGTGAAGGTTGTCAGCTGCAATAAAAATATTACAAAATGAACAGTTTTAATTATTTGGCTGTATTTGGTCATAGCTCTGAGCTTGACTGGGAGTCATCAGTTACAAGATATGTATTGGAAACACAGTTATCACAATTTGTTAGAAAAGTCCCTTTTAATGATAAGCTAAATCTTTGAGCTTGATAAATCAGGTGAGTGGAAATCAAATAGAATTCAGAAAAAAAAAAAAAAATTCTACCCCTGGATTACTCTTAGGAAATGAACTGAAATACCGCTGAAGGACAACTGCATTTTATATTGCACTCTTGCCAAAATATTTGGTCATTAGCAACCATAACATAAGCTGAGCAGCTCTAAATCTTTCATAAATTTCTTCTGGTCTATATCCATTTCTTTGGTCCTTTATATTGGTATGTTTAGTGTGTGGCAATTGTTGAAAAGCTCTTCTAAACTGAGCATCACATTTGGCCAGTTGAAACTGACAAATTGGAAAGTGATCATGAAAATGGCAGAATGTGATTGTGTTTGATGATGACTAGATTATTATAACACTCGAATATCTCCATACAACTGTGCTGCTGAATTAAAACAAAACTTTGTCTGGTCTGAGCTGGCGCTAAAACCAGATTAACAGACTTTGGTTTCCTGAAACATTCATAACATCGAACCTATAGTATCAATAGCAATGTTTCAAAAAGAAGATGGTGCTTTTGAGTTCTGCTGCTGTGTTCAGGTTCTATGTTTAAGTCACATTAGCCCCGAGTCTAGCAAGGCTCTGCAGTCCAATCTTAAAATACCCAGCAGTAAACAGAACAAAGGGAGTCTGATATGAAGTCTGATAGCTGGACAGGAGTTTTGTGGTATTCCACCACTGTAAGATGAGGTTTCTGGTTTGGGTCTCTGGCATCATGGGAGCATGAAGAGCTGCAGTGAACTGATGCATCCGAGTGATCTGTCTGACATTTGATTCTAAACATTCAAATCTGTTACGTGGACCAGCTGAGTGAGGAGGATTTTGAATGTCCCTCTCTTTTTCACAGAGCGGTGCTCTCCGTCTGGATCTGAGGGTCTAGGGGCGGGGCTGGGGTGGCGGTGGGCTCTTGACCAGCAGAGCTCTCCCTTTGTTGGTCCACAATCACCTCGGGGATGATGGCTCGTCCAATCCCCTTTAGGACCAGGCCTCCGTCTGTGCAGGATGTCAGCAAATAAGTTTAGATACGTCTTGAACTCAATGAACCA
Source organism: Hollardia meadi (assembly GCA_037974645.1). Taxonomy (NCBI): domain Eukaryota; kingdom Metazoa; phylum Chordata; class Actinopteri; order Tetraodontiformes; family Triacanthodidae; genus Hollardia; species Hollardia meadi. Next base: position 5,509,238 of record JBBPCS010000672.1, read on the forward strand.
ACACTGTTTCAAACCATGGGGGGGCACACACACACACACCACCATTACACACTCAGTAAGACGCCAAGGATCGATCTCTGTATTTAATCTAGTCAATATTGCATATAGAATCAGTTTCGTAACATTTTTAAAAGGTGGAGGCAGTTGTTGCAGAGTATCCTTGGTGTGTTCATCTTTAAATGCAACTCATTTTCCACATATATCTGCTCCAAGTGCATGTACAGAATAACAGCACACTGCCAGTTTAAAGCCTGTTTAGTACGTTTAAGGGTATGTTAGAAAGGGGGGAGGTGGTATGGGAATCACAAGCATGTTAGTTTTGTTGCACAGCAGCATGTGAGTGCAGGAAAAATGCATACTAATATACACAAATATATGTATATGCAGTATGTGCACAGCCAACAGTTGCACACTTAAAAGGAGCAAACGCCTGCATTCTTTGTTTCCCCACAGAGACACACACATGCAGTGGACACCAAAGCAAGGCCAAGGCATCAGCCAATCAGTTCCTTACCATTACCTGCCTTGCAAAGCTCATCTTACAGGCAGGCCAGCAGCTCAGACATCTGCAATATTTACACATTTCCTGTCATGCGTCAGATCACCACAGTTACTGTACATTTAGTGTGTAAGGCACTGTGACACCGAAAGCCAGAAAACTAAATACAGTAATGCCCCGAGAGGAAGCTGAAACCACTCAATACTGAATACAGTATCAGCAGACGAGCGTCAAGTGATTTCAGTCGTGACAACACCTACACAATGAAATTATGTTCGACGATGTTAAACAACACTAAAGGTGTTTTCTTATTGTTTTATGCACTGCAGTTCATTACATCTTGAATTAGTAAATTGTTTCATTAAAACACTGCATAAGTTGCTCACCGCGTACACAGTAAACTTCTTAGGTTGTCTTCAATGGTTGAATTTAACCAGGTAAGTTTACTCAAGTACTGTATTTAAGTATAATTAAACTTGAGGTAATTATACTTAAGTATTTCCATTGTATGCTATTTAATACTTCTTCTCCACTTAGATTCGGAGGCAAATGTACTTTTTACTTCTCTACTACACTATTTATCTGATAACTTTAGTTAGTAGTTATTTTGCAGATTATTAATACAAAATATGACCCCAAAAAATTGCTGATGTATTATTTTACATTAAGATGAGACTTTATTAATTCCTGGGATGATTCGCATGTTACAGCAGTATGAAAAGTAACTAAAATTAGCTCTACCTGCACCAGCTGCAACATTAAAGGGGTGAACACATTAATGCATCCATAATTATAATCCAATAATATATTGTATACGATTCTGAAATGGGTAATTCTGCATAATGAGTACTTTTGCAATTGTCCCTAATGTTGCTTATGCTTCTGAATCCCCACGTCAAGCCTATTGCTTGAAGTGCTCTATAGTGTGTGTGTTTGCGAGTGTGTCCCCATCAGTGTATGTGTGTGTATAAAAATATTATTATTTTACAAACTACTACAGGTTAAACAACTCTGCAGCCTATAAAGCAATGAATTAGCTACACCACCACCAGCTACAACACTAAACATTAATGCATCTTTATTATTATTATTATTATTATTTTATTATTATTATTATTATTATTATTAATAATAATAATAAATAATAATATTTTAAATGTATAACTTACAGGAGCTTTTCACATAATGGGTACTTTTAGTACATTTTACTTTTGCACTCTTTTTGGTAGGATTTTTCATGCATGGCTTTTACTTGTAATGGAGTATTTCTTAATTTGGGAATTGCTACGTCTAGTTAAGTAAATGATCTGAATACTGACACCAAGCACTACAAAAGTGGCCAGATCAAAGATTCTGCTCTATTTGGAGCTAGATGAGTTTCCAGCAGAAAAAAACTTGATCATACAGTTCACATGTTGTACACTGAACTGTTATTACACCTTTTTTTCTTGATTTCTGCTGCCTGGTGTTCCTTTATTTTTATTTTTTGGTTAATTACTACAGTTTGCATTTTATGCATTGTTGGCACTACTTAAATATCATGATACTGCACACTATGTCTTGTAAAAACAGGATTTGTGAGGCGCAGGACTGTTTACCTGTTATGATCTTGGAGGCGGAGCTGCAGATGCCATTACCGTTGTCATTTACTGCAGGCTGTGGGGGCGGCGGCAAGCTGGGTCTGGGCCGTGGTCGGGGAGCCGGCCTGGAGGGGCGAGGGAGAGACCCAGAGGGGTAGGAAGAGAGCGGGTTGAAGTGCAAGCCATCATGAGGCGGAGTGTCAGGAAGGGTGGGACTGCTTGGGGGGGAGGGCTCCGTCTCCCCCTGGGCCTGATGGGCTTGAGGAGGCTGCGGGGGTGGGTGGTTCGGGGCCTGGATGAGGCCTTCTTTGCTGGGGTTGCGTCGGGGGGTGATGGGTGGGTGATGAGGGGAGCCGGGGGTCTGGGTGTTACTGGGCTGGGAGGCAAAGGGTCTGGCCTGTTTTGGCGGGGCTGGGGCCTGCTTCTTTGTGCCTTCAGAGGTAAACATAATGATTAGATCACATTAACAATATTAATGACACTAAATGATACAAATAGGATTGTACATTCCCTCACCTCTGCGAACCATGTGCGGACTCGGCCCCCTGGATCCACCCTGAGAATGGGGGGTGCCTACTGTGAGATGGGCCGAACCATTCCTCTGGGAAGGGGGAGTGGACATGAGCTCACGGGCTGGGCTGTGGAAATACAACAAATCTGAATGTTAATCCACCAACATGCCATCTGTGCTTTACATGCAACAAGGAAGTGCTGCATCGGTGCAAGAACTCATGCATAATGTAACAAATATTTCCATTCAAAGGCTGGTTACATTAGATTAAAATGATCACATGAGGAATAACTCAAAGAACAATATAAAAGACAAGTATTCAGAAGAGGATGCAAAATCAGAAGTTTATTAGTAATGTGTTACATGCCAAATCAGTCAGTCACTCAGGCACGCTGACAGGCAGGCTGGAAGTGAGGAAGGGAGTATATTTGTAAAAATAGACTGAGTTTGTCAATCATCACAACAAGCAGGAGGAAGATTAAAGTTGCAAGTAAACAAAGCATCATGTGATTTTTGTTACAAATGAAGCCAAATTAAAAGCTGTGGACGTAATAGACATCGTTATTCTCATGATTTTCTTTTTCCAATTCGGGAACAGAAAACTCGACAGGCCAAACATAAAGGGAGGGTGAGCTCCGGATTGGCTGATTGGCTGCGAGCAGGCGGCGAAGTATTGTTACCAACTCAGCTCGCTCCTCCTTACCTGCTCTCTTCTGCGCTGAGCTGGGTTACAACCTGAGGTTTCACTGTGGCTACCTGGACCCCACCACTCAGACCACCTCCAACACCACCACCACCACTCAGGCCAGGCTGCTCAGCTTCTGTAGCCGGGGATGGAACTTGGGGCTGGGGCTCAGGCTGGGCAGGAACCCAGGCTTCCAGAGGGGGCAGTGGGGGTTGGAAGGTGGGTGAGGTTAGCTGTGGCTGCTTTCTATTTACAGCGCCGGCTCTACGTGGAGCAGGCTCTGGCTGTTTGTTAACAGTGCTAGGGAGGGGGGGGAGAGGGGAGAGAGTTCAGGGCAAACCACACGCAATCCGACAGAATGAAAGAGCAGGAGAACGAGAGCAACAACAGCGGGAGCAGAAACCAACAGAGAGAGATGGTGCGAGAAACAGAGCGAGACGCCACTTCTTGAGTTCCTGAGATTATAACCAGCTCAGAAAGAAGAACCCAAAAAAGGACATAAAACCACGAGTGACCTTTTAAATAAAAGAACTGTGAACTGTGATCTGCAGGGACAGTAGAAACAGATGCCACACCGTACAAACAAAACGCAACAGAGGAAGCCCACACAAAACATAAAACCAGCAACCTACAGTGTGACCGTCACCTAAACTTTAATTGGAAACAAAAGAGATAACACAAGAGTACACAAGAACACACAAGAATGAAAGCTATAGACAATATGGTATCCCAATGATACTAAATAAAGGTTTCATTAAAAATGTCTGACTTTTTCATTATGTTCAGTACGAACCTTGAGGAAAACATCACTGTTTAGCTTGTGCTAAAATCACCTAAACATAGCAGAAATGTGGTGCAAGAATCACACAGAACATCATTCCCTTTCTTTGGCTTAATAGTAACTGAATTCATGGGGGGCTACATTGGACTACAGCACAGCTTTGAAGTCTGGACTGGGCAGATCTTCAGTGGGTGTTTCAGTGACTGTGATGGACTCGTCGGCCACTACATAGAGGGCCGACACGGCCGGGCCCCGCGACTCCTGTCTGCTCGGTGTCTTGGGACGGGACGGTAGGGTGAGGGGCAGGCTGAGGCTGAGGTTGGGGCGAGACAGGTACCTGTCTTTACGGGGGGTGTGACTGTCCCCGTCCTGCCCCCCCAGGCTGCCGGGGCGTTTCCTCTCCAGGCTGGGTTCAGAGTCTGGAGTGGCTGGGTGGGTGGGCATGGCAAACATGCCGGACACATTGAAGTCCACCTCTGGAGGGAAGAAGGTGGAAAGCAAACGGGGAAGAGATTTTGAAAACATGAAAGTAAAAATTATCTTCTTATGTTAATGATGAGTGTGGGATGATGAATACTTAAATTTCTCCCCAAGTCTCCTACTTCTGTTGTGCATCGTTTTCTGCTCTTATAGGTGAGAGAAAGTATTATTGCAAATACAACAAACAGATCTTTTACCTTCAGGGAAGAACCAATCAGCGTGCTGGATAATGGGCTCAATGATGGTGACCACATGGACAGATGTAGCTGCCGCCATCTCTGCCAGTGTCCTGAATTAAACCACAGTAAGACAGAAAACTTTATCAGCCTCAGCTTCACTTTAACTCAGAAATTACTCATAAATATGAGGTAACAGATTACAGAGTTATTACCCCTCAGTCTTTGCCCAGAGCAGATTGGGCCCCAGGACTATGGCGATGTTGCTGGGAGTCATCTTATTAACCTCACTGTCCTGAGCCAGTTTAGCCAGAAACTTCACCAGATACCTGCAACAGAAGCTCGAATTGCTTTAAAAACCTCTGAAGTACTGCAACCATTTTCCATCGCAGGCCGATCAGCCAGCGGACATTCGAAGCTAACAATTCCCTTTTGGGAGCTTTTGGGATTGTGACCCCTTAAAGTGATGGCCTAAGTGTGGACAAGAGTTTTGAGCAGTTCAACCAAAGTCCTTTTTCCTTCTCAGATTTATCTCTGAAGGATTTTTTAGATGCCTGAAGTGGTGAAAATGTCCAATATTTCACAAAAAATTGTGAAATTATCTTTTGGCTTTTCATATTTATCTTGGGACTTCTTGTGGGATCATGGCCCCCAGGTTGGGAACCATTGTTTAAAACAGAAGTGAGTGCTCTAGCGAGAAGTCTAATAACGCATTTAATGGCTTATACCAAACTAGTGCGACGGGTTTCTATTATTTGACTTGTTAATACAGTACATACTTAATACATTCAGTTCAGTGCTGATGTACTTTTAGAAACGAAGCTTACCTCCACTGTGGCAACAGAACACAACACGGTTGAAGATGCTCTTACCTGAGGTTTGCCTTGTGAGTCTTTGGCAAACGGTCACATGTCACCCACAAAGCCTGAAGCCTTTTGTCAGGGTCAGACACACTGAAACACCACACACATACACACACACACTATATTAACTTATTACATAAGTACCAAAATACCTAAAGCAACATGAGAGCGCACACTGCTCAAGGTGTGTGTTTAATGCTTATTAGTGAATGTGTTTTACAGGATATCAAAAGAGCTGTGTGTGTGTGTGTGTGTGTGTGTGTGTGTGTGTGTGTGTGTGTGTGTGTGTGTGTGTGTGTGTGTGT
>JBBPCS010000672.1:5515217-5540460 GCA_037974645.1 Hollardia meadi
TGTGTGTGTGTGTGTGTGTGTGTGTGTGTGTGTGTGTGTGTGTGTGTGTGTGTGTGTGTGTGTGTGTGTGTCCTCTTACTTGGAGGCCTGTATCCACTCATCGTACAGGCCAAAAGTCATTAGAGGTTCAGGAAGTTCCCTGAGGTAGGACTTCAGGGCTCCTGTGTATGAAGAGAAAAGCTATGAGAAAATGATCTGGACCAGATGGTTTCACTTTCTGTGGATTTGTAGTCGAGGTTGTACCAGCGACGGCGTGGGGATCAGAGTAGAACTCCTCGAGCTGTGAGGTGGAGCAGTCCAGCGCTGCTTTTAGCTTCTTCAGTTTTGAAGCTCCGGCAGCTATTCTGAAGAGACCCTGCGAGGAAAACGTAGAGGAACATGACTGGACAGTGCTTTTTCTTTTCCACAGATACAGGTGACTGGTTTCGATCCTGACATTGAAGAAGTAAGTCTGGGTTGGTATCAGGAAAGCAGAAGTAAAGCACATAAAATGTACTATCCACTAAATGAGAAAGTCAAGGGAGATGTGGCTCTTTCAGGATGAGAAGCAGACATACGTACAGCAAGAGTTTTGATTCCGTAAACACAATAAAAATGTCTTAAATAGTCCTCCTTAGGGAGTCTAGTGATATGGTAAATTTAAAGAGTGTAATATTGAACAACAAATGGATAACAGATGTCTGTGCACTCACACACACACACACATCGCAGCCTCAGGGTGACCACAAGTTGGCCACAGATGTTTCCAGACTGTACGTGCCACAATTTCTAGAGAGCAGTCCACATGACCCACATCTCCTTCCAGCGCAGACACAGTGAAGTTTTGTGAAAACGGAGGCTGAAAGGAGGCTCCGATCAAACTGTAAAACTAGGAAGTGCCAATCAAATTTGAACCATGATCCTGTTCATTGCCTAAAATGTTTTCACACAAACATATTTTAGTGTTCCATTTAGCTGTGATATGAGATTGTTTGTTACCATCCGGCCAAACTCGCAGTACGTCACCCACCACAGCCCTTTTTCTGCATTTTCTCTGGTCATGTAGCACCGATTTCAGAAATATTTGCATCCTTCTACTGCATAGACAGCCCAGTTTTTGTGACCAGACCATCTTTCCAGATGAAGTGAAATACTTTTTTAAGTTATAAATGTCTGATTAATTAACCCCTCAACTTCTTTGCCCTTCTTTAACAGTCCCTCCTTCTCGTCTGCCATCACTCCATGCATACCTCTTCCTTCATGCCGGTCTCCAGCAGCATCATGACGCAGGCCTCGATGGGCAGGGCGATCTCACGGTTACTCCTCTTCAGGTGCTCCTCCAGAGCTGTGCCGAATGCTGGCTTCTCCATCCAGGAGTCTGGGTGAGAAAAGCATCATCGGTGTTTTTTTTACAAATATCTGAGCGTTTCATCTGAGCCGTCTGCCTACAGTTCGTCTATAGTTGACAGTGAATACTCACAGGTTAATCCTACCTTTTAAACCAACTCTCAAATTCAGTATTTTTATTCCTCTTCATTACCATCATCTGCTGTATTTCTAGCTTCTGAGCTGTCTAGTAATTCATTTATTATGACCAGAGAAAAATCAGTATACAGTGTGTGCCATTAGATAAGTCTGACACAATGGAGCCTACAGGCTAATTCATGCTGCTGGCTTTCCTGGAGGAAATAAAAGCTTTTTGTCATAGACCCATGTAAGAGTTTGAGCCAGAAATATGCTATATCTGTTCCCACTGCAGTGGTGAGAAAGCTTGGAAAATGTGCTAATTATTGACCTGATTGTGATTGAGTTTTGTTTAAAAAAAAATACAGTGTGAAATGCTTTGCTTCCATTGAACTGGCTCCGTTTTGATTTACTTTATTTGCAAGCCAGTCTACAACAATGCCATCTCTAAAACTTCTTTCGGGTTTAATGGGAAACTAAAAAGGAGAGACGCAACGGTTATGTTTTCTATAATCTTTGCAGATTTAATTCATGTCTTGTTATGTTATGTCTTGCTGTTCACCTTGCTGTATTTGGATAGTCGGTATCGCTGTCTCCAGAGCTGCCAGAGACCTCCTGTGGTAGTCTGCCTGGGCCTCTAATAACTGATACACAAACATAAAAACAGGTCTTATACACAAACCTTTGGCATGTAGAGTGAAGCAGGCATTAATGCTGCATCCCCAAACATACAGTTATAGTGGATGGACCGAGGTGGACTCACCATGACATAATAGCGTGCGTAATCTCCCTCTTTCGAGGCAAAGTTGTACATGTCTGCAGAGAGCTGGTCCTGTTGGATGAAAAAAAAAAAAAAAATTCCATACATGGCAAAAACAATATGGCAACATTAAACCTTCTGCTTCAGTTCACAAAGAAACTTTTCATTGAGACGCAGATGAACTCCAGATGGCAAAGCTATGACCTTTAATTACAAGGTCCTAATAATGTCCTCAGCATGATTGTACCTGACCCACTCCTGTCACAAGGCTTCCTTTGTTCAGTTAGTAATAAGATATTAAGATATGATCCTAACCTGATGAACAGGCCCTGGCTGGAATGCAGAAATTTAAAACAAAATCTACCTTGCATATTTCTACTTTGTTGAGAGCCTCGTCCATCTCGTCTTTGAGAGAATCGACCTTCGCTGCCATAGCCTGGTTGTTGGACTTGGTTGCCTGGTACCACCTGCAGGCCGAGACATTATTTAGACACTTAGGCTTCTCCAGAGAAAGCTTTTCTTTCTTCGCATGCAAACAGTTGCTTGTATTCACACGAGAATGTGTAAAATGTCTGACAACAGTCACACTCATGTTCAAAATCCTAAACATGTACAAAATAAGGACAAGTGTGCATTATAGTTGACATGATAATGGGATTAAATAAATTCAGACCAGTGTACCTCGTCTTGGCCGAGTCATAGTCCAGAACCAGCTTGGCGAGTTGTTTTCTCTGTTTTAGTATGTTAGGAATCTCAAACTGTGAGAGAAACAGCGAGGCTCATGAGTACGCATGCACTTTATAGTCAACGCTGAGGATAACACCTAAACCGATGATGGTAATATCACACAAAAAGTTGCCATGTTGGATTTGGAAGTCATGAGATCCTGACTCACTGGATGTTTAGGTTAAAAGGGATTTTTTTTTTATAAGACACAAATATTTAAATTTACAACTTAATCATAGACACATGCAGGTCATAAGTGACCTCTACAGTACGAAGAGAGCCGCCGTGCTTTTACCTCTGCCAGCTGGTTGAGAGGATCCAGGATGTCTCTCTCAATCTGAACTTCATGCTGCATCAGTTCAGTCGCTAACCTGCTCTCTGCCTCCCCACACACGTCCATCATCTTGCTACACACACATATACAGATATGGCACTGCTTTTCTCACAGAGACAAATGTCAATGAAACAAATGCACACAGACGCACAGAGCCTTCCCCTTCTTTTCACTCAAATAATCACTTCTAATGATGTATTCTGGTTAATTAGATCAATGCAATTTATTTTTAATCGTGAAATACAGCCGAAATGTGTCTCGCACGCAATAAAAATCTTTTTGCATCTCACCCAATCAGACTCTCGTCTCCCAGCTGACCGCCGCCCTCCTGCATGGTCTGGGACAGCGCCGTCAGGGGCAACTTTTTCTGCAAGCAAAACAGCGAATAAAGTTTTAAAATGTGGTGGTAGCGGTGAACAAATAGCCAAAATAAAAACCCAACGATTAGCTGCAGGCAAATCAAAAAACATAAAAAAAGTAAGACAAAGCAACATATTACATGTTTGCCTCTGAGATTTGTCAGTTTTATATTGTGTGTGTGGCTGAGGTGGGTCTGTTACGCAGTGAGAGTGAAGCTGGCAGGAGGCCAGAGCTGAATATTTTCTCTCATATCAGTGTGTTACATAAGAGGAGATGCAGTGAGTTCATAGCACAAGATAGCAGGTCCTTGCTAACACTGACAATGGTATCACAGTGATTCACCCTCGTTTAATTTCTGTATAAGCTACATGCAACACCAGCATCTCTCTGAAAAGCTTTACACAGAGATCCTGACGTCGTAGCATGTTGCTAACACGCTGAGATGGTAGGATGAGGTTTTTTCCGACTCAGATTCAGAGCGTGCTTCTTACATGTCTCTTCTCCGTGTCTGTGCCCAGTTGACCCTGCAGACAGGACACCAGCCTCTTGTGCGTGTTGTGCGACACCAAACGCACCAGCTCCATCCGCCTTTCGATCTGTGTGCGTAAACATGAAATGACACAAAATGTTAGAAACTCCAAAGCAAAAGGAAAGCAGACCCACTGCGAGTAGAGTTCACACGTGTTTTCCAACAACACAGGTGAAGGGCAACAAATCAAAACACAGAAGCTGCACGAGCGCACATCCATCTCTAAACTTTCCATCTGGCTCTTGTTATTGAAAGATGACGGACGGTGCCGTTTGTCTATCTCGGTTCTGCAGCGTGCGGTGTTACAACAGGCGACACTGACAACCAGATGGAAACACTCATGGCAGATAAGCAACATGGGCTGATGGATTGTGGTCTTTACTGACAACAGGAAAAGCTTCTTTGTCTTAACATATAATGACTGAGGGGGTCTGATCTACTTGTTACACTTAATGAGAAAGTTTTAACACATCTCGTGCAGAGATGCACCGGTCAAACTTTTCTCTCCCGATTAAACTCGGTCTATCTGCCAATACTCAATTCCCCTCCAATATATTTGCTCTCTTTTCCCCACATTTAAACTCTGTGTAAAAGCTCCCTCCCTGCAGGAACTCGGTGGAATTGATAAGAGCACGTGCAAGGGGTTGCTGTGAATTAACTAAATTAACTAATTTATTTACAAAACATAAATTAAGTTGCAAAAAGAGATGAGGTGTGGATACTGGATAGTAGTAAAGTGGATGTTCGGGAAATGTGGTGTTCCAAAAGTATGGAGAGAGTCTCCCTGAGAGGACTATGGTGCCAGCTTTTACGGTGACCCCGCCTGCCATTTGCATGAACCTGCAAGAGAAGAGCACACAAGGTACATGCAAACAGGCCCGAGGGTCCTCACAGCTTCCAAAACTGTCCTTGAATGCACCACCATTAAGAGTTTTCAGTCCCTGCTCACAACTTAATGATCATGTAACAATAACGTAACTCTGTCGAGCCTCGAGTTTCTTTGCCCGTCGAATTGAAGCTGATGGCTAAACGGAAGGTTTAAAAGTTCTAATAACAAAACTTTAGCAAATTAAACCACTGTTCAATATCCTTTACTGGCAAAATTGTCAGGAATTTAAAAAAAAAAAAAAAACATGAGCTAGCAAGCTGTTTGTTATTTAAGTGTTCGCTTCCTCTTCCTGTTTCAGTGTACACATCACTATTTACCCCCCATTTGCTGTCTGATCCCCATCTTTCTCTCACTCCTCTTCCTTTACATTTATTCTCGCTACTTTGCTGTTGGACTCTCTCTTTCTCACTTTTCCTCCTCCCTCTCCCTTCACTCTCCCATCCTCTCTTTCCTACAGCTGTATGCTCCATGCCAGACCTTCCATCCAATAGATTCGTTCACTATCCAGCTGATCCCCAGCTCTGATTAATGCATGGAAGTCTAGCTCTATCTGGTGATGCCTCGATTGGATCCAGACCTCCAACAATTGTTGCCAAGAAGGAAAGAAAGAGACCAGAGTGACTGCAGTGTGGCGGAGTGGATACAGTGGGTGATCGCACTGTCTCTGCCGTTGGAAAAGTGTTTGTACACCAAAATAGACACACCAAAAGTACAAAATATGATGTCTCTGGTGTTGAATTACAGTCTGTTTTGCAAAATTTACATTTGAAACGTCTAAAGGTTTAGCTCTCCTTCTTTATGTCGCTTGTCTGCTGCTTTTTACCAACACCGATTCAGTCATGAAAATACAACCTCCTTTTAACATGATAACTCATTAAGTCTGTTAATCTTAACCTTAAATTAGCCATGTCTCAAGCAGTAGTCTTTACTGTGCACACAAGAGATCTGTCCTCAGGGGGGGAGAAACTCGATTAAGGAAACAGACTCTCGCACAGACACAGAAACACCCAAGACAGACTGAAGTCATAGAGTTGAAGAGAGAAAACAAGCAGGAAATCTCCCTGATTAAAGGCACAGACAAGCACACATTCTACGATCCCTGCCGCCTGCCTCTCAATTTATGGAGCTGTCCAAAGGTTTACAAGCCACTTACTACCATCCGTTTTTTTCCCCTCCCGGACAGCAATGAAAACAGTGTACAGAGCGAGCTAATGACCTCTGACCTGCCACAGCAGAAAATGTGGAACATTTAGTGAGTCACAGAGGAACCAAGCAGGCGGATTTGGTTTTGTTTTCTGGATTGGAGCTGCTTTGGCTGACTGGCTGACCTTGTTGGAAGGATGTTGGCAGAACATCTGTCATATTTGCCTAGAGGAATAGTTTCACGTTTTGGGAAATACGCTCTTTCTAGTCTCGAGTGAGACGAGAAGGTCAATAGCACTCTCATGTCTGTCAAATATACAGCTACAGCCAGCAGCCAGTTAGCTTAGCTTAGCATAAAGACTGAAAACAGCGGGGAACAGCTACCCAGGCTTTATCCAAATATTAGCACATCTCATTTGCCAAGAAATAGTTTTTTATATAATGTTTAAAGGCTAGCTGCCCCCCCCCCGTTTCCTGTCTTTGTGCTAAGCTAGCCAGTTGTTGGCTCCAGCTACATATTTAGTGTACAAACTGGTTTTGATCTTCTCATCTTACTTTCACAGGACAGTGAGAAAGCCGATTTCTTTTATAGACCACGCCGGTGTTCAACGTCTGTTTAGCTCACTAGCTGGTTAGCTGACAGACACCTGCTTTGCATACTGTAATAGATCTGAGTCTCCACAACAATAAATGCATCCATTTCACAAGTTGTGTTCAAAATACTGAGGGACCAGTTCTAGCCTGTCTCTCTCCTCATGAGGCTCCTCAACTTTCCCACTGAGGCAGGACGTGTCCAAACAAGAAAAATGCCTCAGCCAATGCAAAGGACGATGGAAAAATGGAAAAGAAAAGACTTAGACCAGGACACCATGGAAATAGTAGTGTCAAATTTCAAGCTGGACGGTTCAGTGAAGGGGGAGTGGGAGTGTGTGAGGAGGGGGAAAGGAAAAACTTTTCTTTCTCTGCTCATGTTTGGAAAGAAACTTTCCCAGCTTCACGATAAAATTGAAATTTCGATTCATTATTCATTATCTATGAATCAGCAAACTGCAAGCTGCACATCTTACAACAATGACTGTAATCAGGTTGCATGTCTGAAAACTGATATATTGTGACTGGCAACTTGGAGCTGAAGTTTGTTGTAGCCTAAGCTAAAAAACATGCAACCACTTCCACTACGCTGACCGCCTGACAATCACATTCCTCACTGAGAGCTGGAGCTAAAGGAATGTCTAACGCAGCACAAAATCTCCTGTCGTTCAGGACGAGGACCAAAGACAAGGGAAAGCATTCTCTGGAAGGATTGGGTCATGTTGTGCTCTGTGCCTCTAGGACAATATATAAAACTACATATAACTATTATAGCACTGTTAAAGAAAAAAAACAACCCTCCACTAAAAGTCTTTACTGCACTAAAACAACCTACTGAATGCATTTCTGGTTATTCAACAAGAAACAATAATCTTCACCCCCCTCGAGTCTTTCTGTTAGGCGTTACTGTGTGTGCAAACCACATGCGGTTCATAGTTCACTGCTGTATGTCATAAAACTTCCACGACTGAATGACAGGCTTTAGACTTCACCTTTACTTTTCCTTCCTTCCTAAAGCTCTTTACGTCTGTTAACACACTCTGCCTTTTTCTGTCTTTCTTCACACTCTTTTCCCATAGTGATCTCACACTTTCACTAGCTGTGGTGCTCCCATCCCCCAATACACACACACACACACACACACACACACACACAATGCTCCTGCAGATGCCAGGACATTGCCAGGGTTCGAGGCACTTTTCCTGCCATACCCCTGAGCTGAGCTGGCGAGGCCTTACCGAATGAAAGACTTCTACAGTGATGTTTTGATGCCAGCAGTCGTACTCCAAGACTGCAGACAGACTTGGCATCGACTTGCCTCTCAGGCATGATGGCTTTAACAGAGACTTTAAGCAGAACTTGTAAGTAATTTAATAACGTCCATATTTTACTCTTCCAGAAAGCATTTTCTAAAAGAGCAGTTTTTACACTGAGATACAGTAATTTAGGATTACTGGACAACGGCCTTCATGGGTGACAGATACTCAATCACAGTTGCATTAACCTGAAAACATTTTGTGCCCAAAGGTAGATGCTGGGGATATACAATATCAAAACAATACAACCACGGTTCAGTAATACCACTTTTACACCAAAATTAGCGTGTATACACTGGGTTTTTAAACGTGGGTATACCCGCTAAAATAGACGATTGACCCCATTCACACTTCCTGTAGACACGGTAGCCCTTCTGTTTTTTATCTGATGCGTCACGTTCTACGTCACGAACGCGCTGGAAACAGGGTTAGTAAACCATAGTAAACACTAGAAAGCAGCATGGAGGCCAGTGATGATGTTACGGTGGTTACTGTTTCGTATCTTTTACTACAGTCTCTCTTTCAACGGTCCACATTGGTACAGAAGTGTGAAAAGAAAAATGGACCGCATCACAAAGTTCCTCGTTATTTATGCGCCACCGTCCGGATGTTGAATGCGCGTCATAGCATCGCGCCGGAAATGGGTCAGAAATTGGGAGTAAATCCCAATTGTACACATCCACATTGCACACAAAAGATACTTGATAATGGTCTTAAAAATTTGATGCACATACAATCATTTTTATTAACTTTGACAAAACCAAATTACAGTAACATAAAAGTCCCTACTTATTCCTCTTTAGGATTAAAGTGTTACACAGTTTTTTATATGTTTTAACATAAATTTTGATTCAAATTTTAAATGGAATCAGTAGGTTCTTATTGAGAGAAACACTTATGCAAAGTGCAGGTTTATGAAGGATTATTTTCATTACTGATTAAACTGCTGCTTCTCGATTGATCGTTTCATCTACGACATGTCTGAAAATGGTTAAACATGCTTGTTATAATGCATTCAAACTGCTTATCTTGTTCAATATAACAGTCCAAAGTCCAAATACATCCAGTTTACTGTCATACATGTCAAGGAAAAGCATCAAATATTCATATTTGAGCAGCTGGAGCCACCAAACGGTTTAGAATTTTGCTTAAAAATGACGGAAACGATTCATCACTTATCATAACTAGTTGCCCATTATCGACTAATCAGCTTAATGTCTCAATGAGAATTTCCTCAAATCGATAA
This sequence comes from Hollardia meadi, assembly GCA_037974645.1. NCBI lineage: Eukaryota > Metazoa > Chordata > Actinopteri > Tetraodontiformes > Triacanthodidae > Hollardia > Hollardia meadi. The sequence goes on from JBBPCS010000672.1 coordinate 5,524,555, forward strand.
AACTGTAAAGCCAGTTAATGTTGACTTTGGAAAAAAATAAAATAAAGCCAGCTCACAACATTACACAGAAACTCTACACTGCTCAGACCTGATTTGGGAGCCAGTTTATGCGATTAATTTGTCACTCAACAATTCATGTCACATACAGTATACTGTATGATGAGTGACAGAGAGGAAGAATGTCATATTCACCTGTAGGAGGTCATCACTCAGCACCTCAGTCTTTTCAGCTCTGTTGAGGGAAACACAAAATGGAGGTCAAATACTTACAGCAACTAAAGAAACACAATATAATGCAATCCAAAGGAGTTGAGGGTCACACCTTAAGCACCTAATTTGAATTCAAGGCCTAATAATGTGGAGTATTTGGACACGTCCCACTGTTCTGTATTGGTAAACAAACGCAACACAGTGTCTGTGATACTGTGATGAAACAAGACCGAATTTGCTGTTAAAACTCAACTGAACTGATGAGCGAAGAACAAACGAGACAATCACACTGAAGCATTGGAGTCTATCCAGCCGGACCTGTCGGAAGTTTGTGCCTGCAGCAAAGTTACACACAACACAATCTGCTTAAATCCACAAATGCAGAATAAAATGCCGCCACATGACAGGCCTGTTAAGAATGTCAGGGATACTTTCGGATTCCTCCTCTCTGTCTGAACACACACTTCCTGTTGTGTCATCTGCACCTTGTTTGTTATGGCAACATGGGGGAGAGGTGTGTGTCTTGGTGTGGGTTGCTAATGTCTAAAACAGACCGAACGCACTGCACACTGTAGCAGGGCGTGTGGAGAGCAGGATGGTGACATCACTCCAAACCTTCTAGGAAACGTTGACAATATTCCAAAATCACCTCCCTCACATCTGAAGCGAGAGACGCTCGTGACCTCAAACTCTCATCGGAGTCTTTTCCACAGACCAATCTTTGTTGTCTGCTTCTTGGTTTGAATCTTGCTGAGCTAGTGAGACCTCATCACTCACCATGTCGATATCCGACAAACGCGCCAACGCTGACACGCATCACGTCTACACTCACAAATCCCTGCAGACCCTCCCTCTGCCAGAGCTGGCCCACACATTCAAATCTCACAGGGATCAATTAACCCTTTCCCACACAAGAGTTATTACCTAATGCTGCTGTAAGTTACACCCCGCAGATGCAGCTTTACCTCACTAATGCCTGAAATATCCTCACTTGAGCTGCAGTCTGCTGCTTCCGGCTCGTACCATGAGTAAAAATTTCAAAGATTATTGGTGTATCCCTGGTTCATACATTATAAATAAGTGTATTCTGAAGCATCCAACATGTTACAGATACGTGTGGGCCCGGGCCTTGTAAGAGCATAGAATTACGGCTGTGAAAATACGCACTCGCACTTGTGAAATGTTGTATTGTGAACAGCTGCCACGGTATGTTTGGGGAGGGTCGGTGAGGGGAATTGCGTTTAATTATATTGAAAAAAAATGAAGGGCACTGTAATGAATCACATAACCTTTATATGACCCCTAAAAAAAAAAAAAGAAGAAAATTTAAAGATAATGAAGCTGTAAATCAGTGATACGCCACAATGTTCAGTTTTTTTTTATGATTCTGCAGACAGTTTTTCATTAAATGTGATCAATAATTTGCAACTATTTCATTTCTATAATCTTTTAAGTACTTTTTAGGCCCTATTGGCAAAATGCACTGGTTTAAATTCCCCAAATGTGAATGAATATTCTCTGGTTTTCTCAGTCTTCTGTGACAGTAAGGAGGACATATTTGGTGACATACTGCATACCAAACATTTTAACGAGAAAACTATTGATAGATTGATGAAAACATGAAACAAATAATCATTAGTTGCAGCACTAGTTGGCATCAAATGTCTGGTCAGACTCATAATCTTCTTCACTTATTTTTTAATCAGATAGCTCCAGGTTTGAATCTAAATTTTTGTCAATTTCAGATTATTTTAAGTTCAGTTGTTTGTATTTAGACAACATTTAATATGTGTGAACTTTGGCTTCTCAAATGTAGAAGAAAAACATGTTTTGTATCTCAATGAAAGGTACTGACAAACGTATCCTTTAGATAGAGAAAATATTTTCAAACAATATTCGGACCTCCTCAGTAAACTGTGGCTTATTTTCTGTCTTGACATATCTCTCTTCTTCCTGATTTCTTTAATATGCACAGCATCATATCCTGAGAAACAGAGGATTTCTCCAAGCAAAGAAGAAAAAACTACATATAATATATAGTATAAATGCAGACAGAGAAGGCAAATAAGCCATTTATTTAAATGACAAAGCCACAGCTTGTTATTATTATTTATCACATATATGAAGTTGTCATGAAATATGATCTGTAGCTAGAATACCTACACACTGATCCACATGATCGCATTACACATTAGAGCTTCGCTTGCTCGCCCCTGAAGGAGAAAGCTACATGAGCAATCTTTAGATTCCTATCAATACTGAATTAGCATTGATTTGACTGGAGTACAGCTTGGTTCTGGGCAGCAGCTATTGTTCTAAGAATAGACTCTCACAATGCTGGAGCCCAGACCCTGAAAGAAATCAACACAGAAAGAGCAGACCAGTAACTGTGTGTTGTGTAAATAGATTCTGAGTACTAAGCCAGTGAGGAAATAACATTTAACCGCCTTCATTTTCATCCCAAATCAAAAGTTTTGTTCAAAGAGTTCTGCCTATGCTTATCTCTCCAGAGGTATCCGTACAGCTACGCTGCAAGCGTATACCACACTGCAAGTCCAAGCAAACCAGACTGCTTCTTCCTTATTAATCACATGGAAATCAAACTAGCTTCCTCTTTTATAAAAACAAAACAAAAAACACAGCCCTCTGGCTGCATGACGTCCCAGCCCTCCACTGTGGCCCCGACAACAACCACGGAAATGCCTACTCCACAAAAAAAACCTCCGTGCCTGGCCCTTCCTGTGCCAAACGGAGAACTGCATCATCACAAACCGTCATGGGAGAGACATGTTCACCGCTTAGTGAAAAACTTTTCTTTCTTTTTTTAAAGTCATGCCATAGTCGCAATCAATTAATCACTGTGTCCATGTTCGTTAACATTCTGTTTGGCTTTTGTGATGGAATGATGTTTTTTATCACCCCTCTGAACACATTTTAGGCAAAAAATAATCATCAAAAGATGGACCTACACCTTATGATGATGTGACTTTATACATTTTTAAGTCTGGGTAATCAGACTGATGGAGATGAAACGATTTGTTGATCGACAGAAAAGTAACTGGCAGCTATTTTTGACAAAACAAGACGTTTGTAGAAGTCACCTTGCCCTCTGGGAAGTTGTAATTATCTTCTTTTTTTTTTGGCTATTGTTTGACATTTCATAGACAACACACATTAGTCAAAGAATTAATCATTTAATGGAACAAATGATGGGCAGGATAACCAATAATGAAAATAATCGTTAGCTGAAGCCCTAAACTGACATCTGACACTCCGATTTGACCTTTCAGTGATCACTGACTGCACAGTTTCACTTTAACCCATCTTCATTATTTAACATGATGCTGCTAATCTCAACCATTTCTTCATATATCATCATAACTACCACTTTGTTTTACTCGTGCAGCGCCACAAATGGCACCAAAGGACTATCTGACACCTCAGCAATCCACAGTGGGTGTGTGCTTACTGTTATTGTGCTCAGTTGACTTTTACTGCTCTTACACAACATATGAAGGAATGTATGTGAGGAATCCAGTGGCTACAGGCTATTGGTTGGAAAGTCGTTGTGAAGAAACATTATGAGGGGCATCATCTGCAGACGCCATTAATGCAATAATGATTTAAAACATCTCAGTGGGGGCTGCTGACAGAGAAGAGGGCTGGAAATAGATAGTGGCCTGTAAAGACTTTGAGACACATCAGTCACTACCTATGGCCGATGTAGAGATTAATTAATCCAATTGTAGCTCAAACATTTAATCGATTAGTCAACTGACAGAAAAGGACTTGGCAACTGTTTTAATAATGTCTCAATCGTTTTACTTATTCCAGCAAGAAAAAATGCCAAATATTTTCTGGTTCTAGGGTCAGAAATTGTGAGAATCTGCTGCTTTTCTCAGTTGATATATTAAAATTAATATATTTGGGTCTTTTTTTCTTCTTTTTTTAAACTCACATAACTTATGATCATTTTCTTTGACATTTCACAGAGGTGACTATTAATCATTAAATCAGTCCTAATCTAATAAAGCCACTAATTTAGGCGTATTACTGCCAAAGACACACATCGATGCTTTAATTTTACTCCTTGTATTGTTCTAAAGGTCATTAAAAATCAGAGTGCATGTGTCATGTAGGCAGGTTTAGTTTCTAGACTTTACCTTCCTAAAACTTGCTAAACTTTGCAGGTAGTTACGCAAAAACGTCGCCCAGCCCTTCCGACACATTACAATGTCAAATCATGAACAGCAACAACAGCCTGCCTCGATAGAAATACGTGACATCAACTTGCAACATTGCGTGTTGTTAAAATAAACACTCACCTCCCAACAGTCTGGTTGGCCAGCTGCCTCATGCGATTAAACTGCTTCTTCATGTTTTTCCTCCTCTGCGTCTCCTGCTCGTCAGTAAAAGTTCGCGGCACCTCAGAGCGCAAATGTTCATCCACCGCGGATCCAAAAGTTGCGCTACGTCGCAGCCATTGTGGCAGAAGGGGCTCTTTAACACACTACACCTCAATGGGTTTCCTCACTGCACCCGGTGGTACTGACCGTCGCCAAAGAGAGAAAACAAGCAGAGAAGTCAGTAGAAACAGCTCCCCCCCCACCCACAGAAGCGAGCTTCTAGATCCCCATCGCAACAAGTATCAGACTTCCTATCAAACTGACGGGTTTGAGCGCAACCAGTGTGGTAGGAAGAAGGAAGTGCCTTTACTTCCCGACTGTATGCTGCACGGCCCAGTGGTGACATGTGATACTCCGGCAAGAAAAGAAAAAAAGGCATTGACTCAGCTATTGGTCTGTTGTGGACATGACAAAGTCACATATGTTTTAGGAATTATAGAAAGTTGTTTTCTGTAGTAGATGATCGAAAATCACATCGTGGTGCTAAATTATCAGAAACTGGTTCATTGCCAAGGAGGTTTTCACATACAAGGAATTTAGTTTGGTATTTAATAGTAAGAGAAAATGAAAAAAACAAACAAACTAGTACTGCAAAGGTCGATAAGTTATTGAACTAATGGAGTAAATTTGAGAAAAATGACAAAAAAACTAAAATTACACCGAGTACACTCTACCAAAAACAATGCTTATAATGCTAATCAGAACCAATAACAGTCAATCAACAGCTGCCAGTGTTTACAGAAACAGTCCTACACTGATCCAGGGTCAGTCTTGGTCATTTCTTCTAAACGCCTCCAGGTGAAGTGTTCTCCGGGCTGACTGGAGATCAGTCCTGGTCACCCTGGGTCTTCACGGCGATCTGCTGCCACCTAGTGGCGACTCTTCTGTCACTACATGGGCGCCGTCTGAAAATCAATGCTTCTTTGTAAAAGAAAAAAAAATCTAAACTTAATCTTCTTGAAAGAGAGAATGGGGGAAACACACACCAGTGTTGGAGAGGTGCTTGACCACAGTATGTGTTAAATAAAAGATGGCACACTCGTAGATATGATGCAAAAATAGTTTTATGACCAAATTTACAACGTTTAAACATGACAGTCGTCCTTACCCTGAAAAAGAGTCATGTCGAAAGATGTAATTTGATAATTTGTTAAAAACTAATTTGCACACTGGGTGCAAATTAGTTTTTTTTCCCCACAAAATACATTTTCTCATTAGAATAAAATGCACAAAGAAACATTTTGTCAGTTATCTTTATTATTATTTAAACATTCAACTAGTTTTGGTTTTATCTGCTGAGCTTATTTCGTCACATACACACCTCTGACAAACTGAAATACAAATGGGGGTGAAATGAAATTTTCTCACAGAGCTGAAACCAGGCTTCCTGCATTATAATAGTTAATTTCCTCAGAGGGCTGTGTTTTGGAATTTATGATAGGCCTATAGCTAAAACATTCCATCATGAGAAAAAGGGGCCTCTGCCTTATCAGCCTAGTGTAACCTATAGCCTATTATGCTTATGAGGGTCAATAATATACAGATTGCAAAGGCATGCTTATCTGAGTGGCAGCAATTTCGTGAGACCTATGAACTCTGTGTGTCATGGGAATGACGGGGACATGCAGTGTCTGTTCATTCCTACATGCATGGAGCGAAGAACTCCTCTGGTTTGTTGACGTTAAAGAACAACTCGTGGCTCAGTTTCACATCTGGGATTTGCAAGCGGCAAAGTGAGCCACACAGAACAGAGCAAATATCCTCCTCCGCAGTGATAAGATCAGGCGTCCCTCTGTTCCTGTCAAACATTTCTGTCACACTGTTTCTGTCTTTGCAGGGCTGCTTTCAAAGTCTTGTCACTAAACACAGCTTAGAAATGTGAAAGGGGTTGTTGCTTTTGAATGCAGGCTTCGTGTCAGGTGTGTTTATCAGCAGTCCTATTTCATATTAAGATTGCCCTCAGACTGACAGAAAATGCAAAAAGAATCCATTTATCCAACGTAAAAAGGTGATGTTGACGTTCTGACGCAGGTACATTCACCCAAATGATCACTTTTTGTCACCTTTGCGCGTTGATTAAATTAAGTGTGCAGGCAGGTTTGTTAACCTATGGCTCCTGTAGGTTGTAGTGGGTATAGTTTATAGTAGTAGTAATAGTTTTTTATGTCCACCTACCTGTGAATCTCAACTTCTCAACACTCAACCACTGGTGCAAAATTATCCTTGTGTGGCCATAAGCACTTATTCAATTCTTTTTATCCTATAAATAGCCAACATTGAGAAAGCGTCCTATAAGAACAGCGACAGATTTGTGTGTTCTGGCTTGCATCCTTAACGTTTTTGTCACAGTTTTAGCATTATTAGGATTTAAGAAACTTGACTTATTAACAGTACTATATCTGCATCAAAATAAGAGAGGGCTTACACCTGATATGTTTCACTCAATTAACTGCAAAACTTAATAAGAAGTCTTTGCCATAAACCTGCTTTGACCCTTCCATGGAACATCTGAAAACATGTTGGTTATTCAGCAACAATCATTGACAAAAACTAGCTGATTTTTAAACAGTACACTGGCACAGTTCACCAACCTGTCAGCAAATGCATGAAATATTGACCTTTGCCAGTGCACCATTGTCATGGGAGAGTGCATGCGATGGAAAAAAAAATCTGTCTTGGATTATTAAGAAAAAGGGTCAATGGGTTCATGACAGGCTAGTGGGGCAACTCTACCAGACTCTATCTTTACACACCAAAGTCCGCGTGATTAGCAGGCACAAACATATTTGTGTGCACACTTTTCCGGGCAGCGCGCTCAGTGTCTTCAGCTCTCACAACAAGACCTCACGGAAGACTCAATGGCGGACGAGAAGATGGAGATGGGTGAAGTTGGGACATCTCTTATGTCTTCAGAGGCTAAGAAGCCTCCAGCCAGACCCCCGAACAAATTCGAGAGGTTATTTCAGCCGTGTGTGGGCGAGCTGGTGGGAACGACATTGTTTGTGTTTATTGGCTGTGTGTCAGTCATAGAGAACGAGGAGTCTACAGGGAGGCTTCAGCCAGCTCTGGTGCATGGTCTGGCTGTGGCCGTCTTGGTGGCTTGCCTGGCTGAGATCAGGTGAGGCTCATCTTCAATATTCTTTAAATAATTGTTTAAAATATGACAAAATGGAGTCTCATTTAGTTGACATTACTGACTTTCTATTATTCTTTCACATGCTTCTGTACAACACATAACCATTTTTGATTAGAGTTATATTTAGAAAAGGAACCATCTGAATAAATCAGTCCTGACTACACATACTTCAACTGTGAACTTTGTATCAATTTAAAAGTTCATAACATTGCTGAAAACATTGCCTCTCCAGTGGTTCCCATTTCAACCCCCCATTCACCCTGGCCATCTATCTCTGTGGAGGTATTGAGATGAATATGGTGGTCCCATACCTTGCATGTCAGCTGGTTGGAGGGGTGCTCGGAGCCGCTATGGCAAAGGTGAACCCGTCTCATTTTTTGTGCCATTAAAGTATCCATCTTAGACTCCATTCTCCTGACATGGAGCTGAATTATGGCTGAATTGATGCCAACAGGCGATGACCTCGGGGGAGAAATATGCCAAAGCCCACGGGGCTGCGTTTGCTGTGCTGCAGTCAAACGGTGAAATAGGAGGTGCTCTCTTTGGAGAGGTCGCCATGACCTGCCTGGTCACCATGGTGCTGCTGCTGGGGGCTGTCAACGTCAAGACCAGAAACCCCATGGTGCCTTTCATGGTGGGCTGCACTGTCATCTTCAACATCTTGGCTGGGTGCGTGAAAAATAGTGAGGAGAGGAATTGTGAATGTAAAAATGAGAAGTAAAGCACATCTGTTTTGGAAGCTTATGAGAGATCTTTTGCTGTACAAATCTTTATGTGTATTTGTATTCTGTGTATTACAATTACAATATTGTGTATTCTTTGTGTGTATGCATTTTTATAGAAATGATCTCACATAGGACTGTAGGATGTCATGTATGCTGTGGCAGTGATGCAACATTAAAGGATTACTTTTTTTTTTACACAAATAATGGGACACTAATATGAATATCTCACATCTCTCTGTTTTATCAGTGGAGGTGTATCTGGAACCTGTATGAATCCAGCCAGAGCCTTCGGTCCAGCCATAGTGAGCAACTACTGGACTTATCACTGGGTCTACTGGGTGGGACCCATCGCAGGAGGCCTATTAGCAGCTGCGCTGGTTCGGTAGGTGCAACACAATGTACACTTTCAAGGATATTCATGTAAACCATGTTTAAGATGCATTACTGACTGAGCAAAGCAAGTAAGTGCTTTTCCTGGTTTTGCAGACTCCTGCTTGGAGACAGGAAGATTCGACTCATTCTGAAATGAGCTCCTGTGATACATCATGATATTGTTTTAACAAACAGTTACAATGTAATCCCTGTTGTTTGTGTATGATTATACTTTCTTTGCGATACAATAAAATTGCCTCTTTTTTAGTACTTCTGTTTGTTTTTGACCACATAATATTACTTGACCCTTGATTCTCTGAACAGAGAGATGCGGGATGATATGCTTGTATAGGATGCAATATTAAGTTTAGCTGGCAGGATTTGTTACTGATCCCGTCACACTACTTAGGCAAAGTTAAAGTTAAACAGAGTTGTAGGCGATTAGACAACTGAGTAACTTGACTTGACTCTGTTTTATTTAGATAACAAGGGCATCAGGGAAATCTAGTTTTCAACCAGGTGCAACTTAACAAAAAAACTCTCTAACTCATTATCTTTTCAATGGGGAAGAACATTTATTTAAAAAAAAAGAAAAAAAAAAGCTTTAAGCCAAAATTCAATTACTTTCGATTTTCAAATGCTGCTCACTCACTCACTCTCAAAATGAAACCAAATGGCGACTTTTTCAAAGCCAAGAGACATCTCTGCTTCAGCTTTGTGTTCCTGGTACCCTGCGCCTGCTCTCTATAGCCGGAGTAGTGAATGCCTGTGCGGCACTGGAGGGTATCATGCTGTTTCCATATTGTATCCCTGGGCCTCCCCGCAGCAGTAGCCCACATGGGAAAGCAGGCCAGGCGGCGGGATAAACCAATTACCCCCCAGTCTGGGTGGACTCCTGCCGGTGCACCACGCTGCAGCTCCGGGCCGAGCCCTCCTGTGCTCTTTCCCCGTGAGAGCCTGCTGGAATTCCCAGAGATGAGAATTGTGTGGTCTCAAAAGCCTGCAGAGAGGCTATATTTTGCTTGGAAATTTGACATGGTGGTCCCCCTGGGACAATACTGAGGGAGGAGACTTCAAACTGGGCTTCTGTAGGACGAAAAAAAAAGCGTGATCGGCCAACATTTATCAAACCAGCTCTTTTTGTAACATTTAACCATTGGTCTTAGGCCTGCAAATACAAGTATTTTGTTTTACCAGTGGTTTTAAAAAACTGATCTATTGAACTTTGGTGCCAGAAATATATTTTTTATTTACAATTAATAAAATAAAGGCATAAAATGCACAAAAAAATTAAAAATAAAAAAAGGTCCAGAAGTATGTTTTTATTAGTTGAAATATCTTACATATATACGGTGCTTGTTTAAAATTAAGTATTGAAAATGATAGATGCATAAAGAACAGCAACAGAGAGAAATTTGAGAAATAACAATAATATAGAGCAGAAATACACAATAAGAAAATGTAAGTGAGAGTAAAAGGCAGGGTTCACCCGTCTGCTTCTTGGATTCATGAGCCCTGATGGTTTCTAGATGACAGCATCCGTGATAATGGTCATTATGTCTGCCAGAGGCCTTGTCACTGCAGGGCCATTGTGTGGGCCCCATTCACCACACTGTCATTTACACTTTCATTGGCAGCTATTTAGTCCTCATAAAAAGTTCAACACACCAATTTGTGAGCCCTGCTCAGCCAAGGAGAAGTGTGGAATAGGCTAAGAAAGCAGTTGCTTTAAAAGTCAATTAATTGTTCCACTCTTCTGGGAGGGGCCGAGGGGGAGGATCCCCGGGCTTTGGGGCCTCACATCTGTCCATTTGTCTTCTCGGGATGTGATGCAGGGGCCACACAGCTCAAAAGAAGTGTCCAATTCAGTCTGCTTCGAGCTTTGGCCATCTAAGGAGATTTTGTATTTAATTTTATGGTAGGGCTATCCTATTATCATAAGAATCTGATTACAGGGGAAAAGATGGGATGCAGAAGGAAACGGGACAAAATAAGCTTGTAGGACACTTCAGCTCTAAATCCCTTTCTCCTGAAAAACCAGAGATTATCTAGCATTTGATGGGAAATGGGGGTGTAGAATACCAGGTCTGAAGGGGCCAGAGCATTCTTATTAACTCAAGGACCTCATGAAATTTAAATTTGTATGCACTTCTCATGAGCTCTGATCACTTCTTCTTCACACAGCTATATGAACTGACCAGAATATCTGCCAAAATATTTTTTTTAAATCTCAAAATTACAATGTTGGTAATTTAATCTTGTATTTATTGTGCTGCTAAAACAAACATGATATGAATTCTAGATTTGTATATGATAATAAAAGTCAAAGAGGACCACATTTCATGCCACAGATGCACAAATGTTCATGTTTATTTTAAACAGCCAATTGGCTCAAGATTAATGGGTATCAGAATGGGGAAATGTTTGATTTGATTTGACTTTTTCTTGTGAGCCGGGGAAAATTTAAAATATTAAATTATGGAATCTTACTAACAAAGAACAGAGACTTGCAGTCCCATCTGATTTAAAATGATAAAATTAAAATAAGTTTCCTTATTCCAAAAACAAAGAAATGCGCAATCCTTACCTGAAACTGCTAAAACCATTGATCCCTACTGTGGAGTCTTCTTAGGATTTATTTTGCATTATGAGTACAATCATCCTGATACAAAAACATTTAATTCAAAGGTAGTGGATGAAGTTCAACATATATAAACATACAAAGCATAGCACAGATGAATCAGAAAATAACTTCACAATCATATATGTACAAGCCAGTTCACTATGACACAAACCGTTGATTACGAACGGCTTCAGTCTCCCCTCCCACCTCAGTTCAGAGGGGGCAATTCTCATACAGCGCCAGCAAAGTGAACTACGGTTGATGCTGGGAGAAGCACAAAGAAAGAGAACAGCAACCCAACCCCTTCTTAGTCTCCCAGGACCTCGGGCAGTGTTGGGGGAAAGACAAAGGGCCGGCCCTCTCTGAGCCTCAGTGCAGGAGACCCTGCTGTTTGCCCCTGTTCTGCTCCTCCAAATGTGTCTTTTTTTACCAGCAATTCAACAGCCTCATCCCTGCTGGTGATGCTGGTCGCCACCTTGCTGGCACATGACATTACAGGGATCCCACAGTGCCAGTAGAGGGGTGAGGATGCCTGTGTTAGAGGCTGGTAGAAAACAACACACTTCCTCAGCCTAAAGGGAAGTCGCAGGAATTCCGGCGTGCCGCCCAGGCAGTCTGGTAGATGGACAGGAAGTCTTTGTATCGTGGGGCACACCCTAACCAAGCTTCCCCAAAGTGTTCTGAGCCTGTGAAGAGAAACTCTCCATCCCCAGGCTTCACGTGGCACTGCATGAGTGTGTGGATGTGTCCACGCCAGGACGGGGTGGGCCGAGATGACCCCAAGGCAGGGGCTTGTTGCTCAAACACTCCACTGCGCTGCCAGTAAACCCTCGCTGCTGCCACCTCTACCAACGACGTCTGGCGTGCCGAGTCGTGGGAGACATTCCTGATGGAGCCTCGGACCACTGAAAGACCACAGAGCAGAACCATGCAACTACATGCATAAAGATAATCAAATAAACAATTGATGAACAAACACTGTGCTCTGGATTGCTGTTGCTTGTTCCCTCCAAGTCTTAGTTTACTTCATGTTATTTTTCTTTCTTTTTTTTTATTTACACCTCAGTTGCTCAACCTTTCCCCCTCATCTTTAAATGAACATGGCAGGCTTGTGAGAAAGGCTTTCTTGGCATACACTGGGAGCTAATTATATCTACTTTCACTGATGTAACTGAATCATATTTTGGAAAGAGATCTTAAGTTTTGGAAGTAAACTTGGCAGAAGAACAAGTAAATGTGAAGTAAAACCTACAGCAGTTTCACGCTACTTAACGAAGAGGAGTGTAAAGTTGCATAAAATTGAATAATTTAAGTAAAATACAAGTACATTGATTTGCATGTTCAATAAATGTACTAGACTATTTTCAAAAACTGAGATTTGCTGTCCATTTATGCCCTTTTTTTAAGCAACTATGGCTTCACACTTCACTCTCATGCGGAAACAATTATGTCAGGACCTTTCATGCCCATTTACACCCACCATTTACAAGATGGGTATCACACCAAATATCATCCATATTCTCCCTCAGCTTTTTTACACTTTGGCTGCTACCAGACAGTACACTGCTTTATAGCTCCAGTTTACGGTGGCTCCACGAACTGCAATCTTAAGAAAACACATGCAGATCGACAAAACACAAGCAGATGAAGAAACATCTACACCAATTTGAAAACAGAATCACTTTTTAGTGTCACCTGGAAACAGTTTCTGTTGTTGTACATGCAGCATTTCAGTATTTGCTTTTGTTTTCTCAGTTTGTAGCATTTTTCTAAATTCAAACTGGTGGAGATGCTTTCCTGATTTAGTTGTGTTTTGTCGATTTGCATGTGCTTTCTTAACTGTCAGTTTGTTGAGCTCTCAGGGCCACCATATATCTTAGTAGGAATGAAATAATGCTCTGTCAATGTGTTTAAATAGAACGGTAAATGACAAATCTTGTTGTTTGTAGACTAAAATTATTCTGTACCCACCAAAGTCACTGTTGCAGACAGCCATGAGGAGTTCTGTATCATTGCAGGGTCGGCATGAAGCTGCGGGTGGAGAAAATCAGTGCAGAAATGAGGAAGAAGGTTTTGGGGGGGGGGGGGGGTTTGCCATGAGGCGTTTTGACATTTAGGATAATGAAAACCTGCATCATTTTGTCATGTGTAATTTTCTCATTTTCCTGCTTTTTTTCTGTCAGTCGCAATGACCCTCTCACAAGCCATGCATGCCCCAAAGCTCTATGACTGGCATTTATTGATAGATGGGTGTCACATCTCCTCCCTACTACTTCACTGACCTAAAAATCGGACCCACATTCCTTTTTATATCCTTGAAAGAGTGAAGAAACCGGGGATTAGATGAAGGAATGCTGCTCCTTTAAAGGTCTGCCTCCAGATCAAAAAAACCCCTCACTGGTCTTGACCCCGTTTTTGACTCCTATTGTATTTAACTAATTGAACAACACTGTGCCAACGCAGGAGACTGCAGGAGTCAAACACTTCTGCCACTCTGGCAATGCAGAAAAGATGAACCAGCAGGGGTCTATTATGGACACAGAATGACATCATCGCACTGGGAAAGGCCCGCACACATGGATAAATGCTAATAAAAAGACATGCACAATAAAAAGGCATTTAAGGAATCTGCAAAGTATTTGCCGTCTCAATTCAGGCCCCTTCGCCTGATGCCCTTCGGCTGCCCTGTGGTCTGCTCTGTCCCTGCTGCTTTGTCCCCCGATGGAAACCAGACAGCCAGACAAAACACAAGACTGACCAGCAGCTGCTTGTGCTCCAGTCAGATTGCAATTAAACAACCACTATTTTTTTTTTCTGGGAATCAAGACTGGTTTACCCCTCAGACTCCAATAGCTTCAAAAATTGTATTTAGAACTTGGTGCCTCCTTCTATAATAATCCTTTATAAAGGACAGTCAATCAGTTATTCAGTTATAAAACATTAATAACATATAAATCCCTTTTCTTGATGTTTATCCTTTCTATGTGGTAATAAAGCAGTTATACATGTTAGTAACCCATTAATACATTATTGATACGCTGTTAATAAATGCATTTTGGTCACGATCAACTACGGCCCTTCCCCAGTAAGTAAGGGATTTCTCACAAACTGGCAACCTAAAAATTGGTCTTAAAGGCTGATAACTGATAGTTAATGATTCATTAACCATTGATAATGCCATATATTACAGTTTATGCTAACTTGAATAAAAGTTAGAGAGGGATTACTCACTCTGAAGCCCGCTGTGGCCCGGGTTGGGTGCAGCACTCCTGTTGCCCAGCAGCTCATATCTGAAGCCCATCATGCGTCTGCTCCAGGCTCCATCACTCTGCGGGCTGGACTGGAGGTAGATGGCGGGCCAGTTCGGACCATCTGGCCGGAAACAGAACACCTGCTCCTCTGGCCGCCCGCCGTCCGTCACCAGCAGCTCCAGCTCTCCGGCCCGTTCAATGAACACGCTGGCTCCACGGAGAGAGGGCGACGGTTTGATGCAGATGGTGGTGCGCCGGGCGGAGGACAGGTTGGGTTCAAGGACCACCCGGAGAGCCTGGCCCGGATATATCCATCTCACCCAGCCTTCTGTACAGCGCAGCCGCACCTGGAGTACGATCCTGGAGTCCACACCAGCTGCAAAACCGCTGGATCAGCAGGTAAAACCGAGGAGTTAATATAAGTATATAAATTACTGCTTCCTGGCATTGTTATGGCATTATCAGTTTTTAATAAATCATTTAATAATAGCCTACTTTATGGATCAGTCATAAGCCACCAATGTAAACTTTGGGTTGCAGGTTGTACAATATCCCGTTGACTGGTTTGTTGACAATTAATTAATATACCCTACTCTCTTATATTTCTAACTACAAGAATAATAAATAAAATCGGCAGCTATAAAATGCTAAATCATTAATGAATGTTTTTTAATCGCCTGCAAGTGTTAATAAACAGATTTTGTACAGATCGTATGCAGCTTTCACAACAGCCTCACATTATGAATTGCTTAGTATAAAGCATTAGTGCATTTATTAACATTAGTAAAGCCATCGGAAATTTGCCTTTTAAATGGTCAGTTTGACTTTCATCATTTTTTATTAAATTTCCCGCTTCCCCCCTTTTTGCAATAATGCAATAATCTTGCAGAAATGAAGAGTTCCTCACCTTCCAGTCCAGTTGCACAGATCAGATGCGCAGTGCCGCAACTGGAGACCCAGCATGTACATCAGAATGATCACATTTGGCAGCATCTCAACCGCAGAAATACAAAGATCCAGGAAGAAGTGGACGGCGGTGCATGGCTGGAAGGTTTGCGAGTTATGGGGGGTGCAAGCGCCCTGTTGCGATAATTCATCTCTCTCTCTCTCTCTCTCTCTCTCTCTCTCTCTCTCTCTCTCTCTCTCTCTCTCTCTCTCTCACTCACACCCGCACTCTCGCTCT
>JBBPCS010000672.1:5549399-5561984 GCA_037974645.1 Hollardia meadi
TGTGTGTGTGTGTGTGTGTGTGTGTGTGTGTGTGTGTGTGTGTGTGTGTGTGTGTGTGTGTGTGTGTGTTCATGGTTTTTGAAATTCCTCTCATAACAACATGTGATATCAACTAGTTTCGCAACTGAGAAAATGTGCCATACCTTGGCTGGCTGGCAGTTTCACATAGTGCCCCATGGGGGATGGATTCATCGATTGGTTGTCATATTTTTTCCCTTATTATACTCCAGTAGCTCAAACATCCGAAATAACAACGACAACACATTCATCATTAGTTAATTAATCGTTTTATTCCGATAAAGTAGACATTGTCCCCATGTTCGCATTGTAGGCCCAGCTAAATTAACTCGTTCTCCCACTCCAGCGGGTTTTTCTAATCGACTATTTCCAACACCAGATCCCAGAGAAGGAGAGGGGAGTAAATGCCTGTTTTTAGGGGTGAAAGTGAGTTTATAGGTCGACGATGAGTTTCCTAAGTGGAGGTAATTCTTGTGAACTCGTTGCCTGATGCATAAGATCCCTATGGCTCTGTGAAGGAATCGGGTAGCGTTGCTCTTAATGTTCCACCCGTTGTTGGCCTTCAAGACCTGACCATAATTTCCCTCGGTCTTAACGTTGATTTTACGCATTTCTAAGCCAGAAAGCCCACAGAGACGTTTTGAGAAACGACAATATGAACAGACAAAATCCAGATCACAAGGGAGTTCAGAGAGAAGGGCTATTCGTTTAAAAGGATAAGTGCAAATACTGGAAAACTATGTCTTCTTTCGTTTTACCTCAATCCATCTGATTTAACTAGAACGGACATCGTTCAGAGCATCTGTTACAGATAATTTAGTGACACAAAAGCAGTCTGTGCATTCTCTCTGTCTTGTTTTTTTCCTGTTTCTGTCAGCATTCTTTGCAACTCCCATAACTCTTGCAATAACACAGACGCACCTTTCTATTATTCAAAACATTCTAAAGTCAATATCATTTCATTTACAGATCAGAGTCCTGCAGCTGCAGGCTGACAGTGATCCTCCTAAAGGCTGAAAGAGGATCACACATTTGGCATTGTCATGAGAGGTCAGTGTTTTAAGTTCATGCATAAAGGCTGAGCTATATATGCACAAAACGTGTATCTGAAGCGTTTCATGTGTATCTGTGTCTTTGTAAGTCTGAACCTTAAATTTTACTGTGTGATAAGGATGTAGGAAGAATTGCTGTGTCATGGTGACACACCTTTTACGAGAAAAAGTTTTAAAGCCTATTGCAGACACTTTATTGAAATGGCAGATAATCGAGCCCTTCCCTGCCACATTGTTCTGGATCACAGACTTATGAAGGCCAAATACTTCAAGCCTATCTTCCTGATAGAATGTGGATTACACAATAGCCCTCCCTTCACTCCACCAGTTATGTTGTATGTTTACATTCCTCCTTGGGGTCGAGCTACAATAGAAAAATAATGCATGGCTAAAGTTTTAATAATACAAGTGGCTGGTGTAGTTTTGCAATACAGAGGGCCCTTTGTGCAGGATCGTTTGTGATTATGCAACATGATCTGTTTTTCTGCATGGTTCACAAGTAAGTTAGTGTTTCCAATGTTTAATGTTCCATTTTTTCTCTGTAGGGGCCGAAAAAAGGCTTCAGAAAACAACTGCAGGACATGAAAGAGGAATCTTTCACCGTGACACAAGAAAAAAAATAGTCTGCCCATAATAAAGACAAAGTAGCATCAGTATATCAACACACAACATGTTTGCACCCACCACACATCAGTGCACCATGTCAGAGGTCATTTCTCTTTCTTTATTGTGAAACATAGCATCCAGTAACCTGTGCCAACAGCAATAAGTGAACCAACTTGTGAAGATACTTTTTAACAATCGTTTTGAGTTGGAACCAAGTGCAAGGAAATAATGAACAAAACAAAGCAAAAGATGAACAAAAAGTAGCAAAACGGACTTAAAATATTTTTTCAAAGAGGACAAATCACTTGCAGCTTCTGATGCAGAAAAAAACATCGTGTCATGTTTTTGAGCAAATTAAAGGTCAATAAATATGCACTCTTCATGTTCATTATTATAGCATTTTAGCATTCTTACTGGTTTTGCATCTAGTGTGCATGGAAGGCAATTTAGACTCAAATGTAGGTTACATCCAACAGCTCTGACGTCTGATTTTCAGCAGCATAATCAAAACAGCCACAGTATACAAAGCCAGCCTCACAACTCACATTTAATCTGCATACTCATGAATGACCCTGGTAGCTTTTTCTACAGCAAATAGCAGTAGCATGTTTTTTTTCCCCCAGATCATATAATGAGCTTCATGTAGCAAAATGAGATGAATATCGCTAATCTGTGTGTGACATTAGGAGACTCCTAACAAGACCTATCATAGGTTTTAAAGTGACTCCAGAAATATGTGAGGTCAATAAATATTAATAAATCAGAACCTGATTATGGTACGAATCAATACGTTTTCTTAGCGGAAAGTTACAGGTTTGATAAATGACAAACATTTTCTTAATGGTAACCGACCTCTGAGAGGGAAAGTATGTCTCACGTGTTATTCTATAAATGTTGCTAAAGTATGTGCAACATACAGGTGTTGACACGGCTGAATGCATCCCACAGTTGTCTCTGTTCACACTGTGTTTACCTGTAACAAAATAAGCCAATTCATTGTGAGGGTGCCTGTCTGGAGTAACAATCAGTAAAATAAGACTTAAAGACAGCAGCTGTTTCTTCACTGGTAATGACACAAACCAAAGTGTTAAAATGTAATTAAGTGCTTTCAATTTGAGTTTCGATCACCATACACTCAACAACTTCCTCCCTACCTTCTATCAGGACCAAAATAAGTGATATTATTCATACAAAATACATATAAACCTTCATACATCTCAGGTTATAAGTTTGGTAAAGGTATGAAACAACAGCAAAAGTATCCTATTAAGCTCCATATGAGAAATAAACTGATTATTTTTTTAGTGGAATACATCCACCAGAATGCATTCGCTCAAATCCTCGAGGGCACTTTCTTGGCTACAACATCATAGAGTTACAGTATAAAACATTATAAGAAACATATTGAATTTGAATGATAAATTATAAATTTCCACATATACAAAATTCTGACGTTTTTACATATACACATATTGACAGGATTGTCCAATCAGTCACTGGTAGTCCAATTTTACAATTTCTTAGAAAGAAACATATTCCTTGAAGGTGACGGTGAGACTGTTTGTTGTGATATCAGTGATTATGATGTTTCCCATAAAAGGGGAGATTTTTTTAACGGGTGCTTTGTTAGATTTCTCAGTGGATTTTTGTGTGTCTTCTATCACAGGAGGTGTGTTTTTGACAGCAGGCTCAGGCTCCGGCTGAACTTCCAGCTCCACCTGCTTCTTAGTCTTTGGGAAGCTGAGATCCATTGGCTCGTCTTGGCTGCCAGAGTCCATAACCTCATATGTACATGTACCGCTGTGGCGTGAGCCACTACAGTGGAGGTCCATAGGTTTGTCCTGAGGCGGCATGGCCACAGTGCTGGGGACACTGAGGCTCCTGGAAGTCAGGTAGGCTTTAGAAACACTCCTGTCCTCCATGGGATCCGAAAGCTTTCGCTTGCGGTTGTTGGGAAAAGAAGGGATCCTGATCTGGTCGAGAGCTGTAGGGGTCAGGATGTTGGTGTCAACAGCCCATGAGGTCATGGGTGAGCTAGCAGTCAGCTGAAGGGGTAAATCGTCCGGTAAATCAGCCTGACCACAAGCCACCTCAGTATTGTATTCCTCTGCTGTGCTCGGTGAAGGTTTGGAGAACTGTCTGCCCTTTTGCGAACACTTCATAGGATGCTCTGCGACAGGGAGGGAGCTGCCATTACAGATCTCTTTAGGATACCCCAAAATTTTGGTTGTGTGCGCTGGATTGTTCTCTGATGGTTTGGTGTTTTGGTGTTTCTCGTCGCTCGATGATTCCCCGTGTTTACCCTTTGCTCCGTGAACCTTGTTGCTGTCCATATATTTGCTCATGACGATAACAATACGTCCATTCTTGTTTTTGTTCTTGATTATCTTCATTTTGCTGCTAATAGCGCTAGGCAGGGTTGCGTCTTTAGGATTGGGTTTAAGGGCATGTTCGCTCTCAGCCTCTTTAACAGCCGGTTTCCTCACCTCCACTGCTAACTCTTTGACTTTGCTCAAGCACCCTGTGTCTTTGTCACGAACCCATTTCTGCTGCAGGGCCAGCGGTAAGTTCCAGCCAGGATTTGCTGGTTTGCTGGCTGGTTCCTGAACTTTGACCACCTCTTTGAGCCTCGAAGCCTGGGCATCGTACATATTCAGGTCAGGCTCATAGTGGTGGTGCTTCTTGCTATTGAGCTGGTAGATGAACTTCTTCTTGCCGTTAGTTTGCTGGTCAGCAGGCACCTCCTGGCTGCTGGGCTGGTACTGATGGTGCTTCTTGCTGTTCAGCTGGTACTGTTGAGGCTGGGGGCGCTGGACCTGGACAGGATCGGACTTGAGATCTGCATCCTGAGATGATTCCTCGAAACCTGTAGGAATACTCGATCTTCTGGCAAATGAGGGTACCTTGAAGAAAGAGATGAGACACCAAGTTTAACATCTAAACATCTAACAAGTTTAACATTTTAGTATCAACTCAAGAATATAATAGGCCAAATACAGAAAAATTGAGAACAAGGACTGGCATTCTGGGATCTCTTTAAGTAATCCTTTAAAATAAATAAACAACAGACCAAAAGAGTGCCTTAAGGGGATACTCCAATGATTTGGTACTTCCATAAAGTTGGTGGGTGCATAAGAGACAGATTAATAAAACAATGGCCAAAAATCAAAACAATGGAGGCTGAGATATCCTCATTTGTAGTCCTGAATATATATGAAGCACTTTAAGGATCAGATCCTACATTTCCCATACTTGCATCAAATTGTTTGACCCTCACCTATCTGGCAAATGCCAATGACTTTCAAATTCCAAACTCCACTTTTGTACAGCAGAATTCTATGGAATAATTCTGCAATCTCCAAGCCGAAGACGTGATAACCCTGATGACATCACTATGACATCATTATGACTTGACGAATCTCCTTCAGATCCACAGACTCCACCATACAAATGTCTTCACAGCACGAGCATGACAAGTGAACTGTTGCAAACAAATGTGCCTGAGCTAGAATATGAAAACCTGCACGCTGAAGTTTACAGAATGCTGAATCACAAATGGAAATAAACTATCCAATCAGTGCCAAGTTTCCAACCGCCCTCCCACCATCTTGTCTCCTCCCCCTTCTGACCCCCCTGGCCATCAGAGGGGCACTGCAGCGGAACGCTCAAGACGCTTTGGCTGTGACCTCAGGTCAGAGAAGTGCCACCAGACATGTCACGCTTTATCCCTGATCGCTGGCCACGTGTGACTCTGGCAGAGTGGAATGCCTCTTTAAGAGTGACACTGCATAGCAGTCAGCTCACAGCCTCTCAAAATATATAGTCACATTTGGCCCAGAATACGGCCCTGTGAAGGCCTGAGCTAAGACAGTCAAAGCACAAGTAGAGTGCTGCTTTCAGCCATCTATTTTTGTCTTGGGAAACATTTAACAAACATTCTCCTGATACAGATTCACTTGGTGCAAAAAGACCTACAATAATAAGCTCTCAAGAAAAAAAAGCAAGACCTGTATTTTGCATATAAAGCTGCTTTGCATGAAGAAATCATGAACGTACAGATAAAATGAGTGCACTCAAGCAGTGCTTACATAACCTCAGGCAACAGACCCGGTTTCAAGATGAGTGTGGAGAAGAATCCAGCTGTAGAACCCCAACCTCTCTGTCTTTTACTCCATCTCTCTCAAGGAAATCTATAACTAACCACAACTATAATGACAGCTGTTTTAAAACACCTGACAGGACCCTTCCCCTTTCGGCCTCTCACAGAGTGAAACTTACAGAAAGGCTTAGGTGAAGCAGGACATTTTCCACAGAAACGATTGTGTCTGTGATGATTCATCGATGATTGAGATGACAAATACCTGCAGTAAAAGATGTTTTGGTTTCGGCCCACGTTTACGATATCCCATCAGCTGCTCCTGCCTCTCTCTGTGAAAACAAAAGATAATTACATCCTCTTGCAAATGATTTACCTTCTATACAGAACATCTCATGTGACAAGACAGCATTTCACCTTTCTACATTAAAAATCTAATTATGTGAGTATTCCTTCGTTTTCTTCTACCTATTCAAGGTCAAAAGTGGAATTCTAATTTCAAGGACTAATGAATGCCCGTGTGTGACCTGCTGCAAAGCATTGTGGTCCTTATTTGCAACGCTCTCCATGGTAATCGTCCCATTCCATATTCTCATTATCCTAGAGAAATTCAATTAAGGCTACAGCAGGGAAAACCTCTCCCTGTCTTTCAAACATCCTCCCTCCTTCAGCACGCCTTTCCTCTTTTTACTTTCAATCTCCAATTAGGGTCAGGAGGTAAAGGGATGATTATAAAAACAACATTGTCGAGGACTTCTGGGATGCATGCTGCTGTTGAAAACATGCAAATCATGATGCCTTGTGCAACGCCTCATCAGACTAATAACAAACATCTCTTGGAACAGTTTTTATTGAGGAAGGAGAGAGCGAAACATGTCTTTGAAGTTGTACTGACTAGACTAGGCACTGGGCTGTCTGTGAAATATTGCTCCCTGATATAAACCTTGACTCATCATGGGCTCGTAAATAACCAGCAGTGGGTGAAGGCCGGCTACACTCGGGAATCACCGGGCATGTGTAAAAACCCAGCCTATTGTTGGCCTCTTGATGTTCAAACTATTAGAGCTGCCAGAAAATTGCAACAATAAACAGTCTATGTTTAATGCTATAATGTGTGCGATTTCAAACACCGTCCGACGGGGGTGACCCCTATTCACAGAAGATTTGACAATTACAGCCTCCCTTGTCGGATCCCCTCCCCCATCCTCTGGGAGCAGAGAGGAATCCATACACACAGCGCAGAGGCAGCACTCCATGACCATCAGCACAGAGCCAGGCACACACACACACACACACACACACACAGACACACACACACAGCTAGGCAGGGAGGCAGGCAGGCAGGCTGTGGGGGAATATGAGAGCGGCACACTGGAAACGCTGGAGAGCACTGCATGTCAATTAGCCTTTTCAGAAATGCGAATTCCTTTCCCCAGCCATCATGTCTTTACCCAGTCCCATGAGCGGCCTGATGGCCTACAGAGAGAGTATATCTCCCAGGCCTCGGGGGTCCAGGTTGTGCACACGCCACGGGGCTAAAGTGACAGCATTTGTATTCATTAACATCCCGACCTTTGAGATTGATATTTATGCGTTTCTGATTATTTTACAGGCCCGCTCTTGACCCAAGACTGAGAGCAGGTTGGACATTTTAAGAATCCAAGGTGAGACATTCTGTAAATAGTAAATTAAAGACAGTGGTTAATGTGACGTGTCAGAATTAGTGTCAAAACTGAAAAAACACATATGAAATCAGCCTGCAAAAATGCCTGATACTGGTACTGATGAGAATCCCATCAGGCAGCAGCGGCCTCCTCACATGAAACCACAACAAACTTCTACATCAGCTTCTGTCCTGCTGAGGCTTTATAGTTGCAAAACACATTAACTGCTACATGTGATTATAAACAAATCTTTGTAGTTTGATCAAGAGGGGGGTGGGGGGGGGGGGCATTGCTTTTCCATTTTTTATCGGTCCATCATGCACCCTCGGGCAGCTATCGGTTCTCTTTGTGAAATTGGGTCATGGCATGTTAAGCTAAGCTCTAATTCCTGACGCAAAATCACGTAATGGTGAATATTTGTCACAGTTTACGTCCTATAACGTACATCCATGCATATTTCCGCGTGTCCAATCTTTCTATTAGCATGATTTAAGGATTCTCACTAACACATCCCCAGCCTTTTCCCCAGGAGACAGCGCTGTGGGGAGGGGGTGGGGGTGGATCAGTGATAGAGTTACTGGAGCGCCCCTCCTCCCATGCCCATATATGGTCACGGGTGAACTGGAGGCTGCGCGGCCTCGTCCGAAGTCCACATCCTTCTCACCTGTGTTGAAACGCGACGAGGAGACGCGGGTCAAGGATGTTTTCCTCTGGTTCCCATGTGTTGTATCTGCAAACCACAAAAAGAGCAAAACAACTGTCAGAGAGCTATCACATGCAGACTTTCCTTTTCAAAATGACACACAGGCCTCAGCCCCTGGCCGTCACACACACACACACACACACACACACACACACACACACACACACACACACACACACACACACACACACACACACCTTCACCATAACTGTGCAGTCAGAGTAGAGTGGACAGGCAGGGCAGGCCTCCATATTAATGTGAAAAGATGTGAAAAAGATGTTTTTAATAGTCACATTTCCGCTGCAGCAAATCAAACAGGACATGCAAGTGCAGCGCAAAGAAAAAAAAGAAATTCAAATATTATCTGTATGCTCTCCAAACGGTCCTCCAGCACCAACATACAGTCGGCCATTTTAGCACCACTGTCTCGTAAATTCGCTGGCAGAGCAAAAATAATTAAAACGGGATTACATGGCTGTGCCTACCCCCTTCCCTCGCATAAATTAGTGAAGGCATCCGTGGATACACTGAAACACATACCGACCGCGCTCTCCCAGTGCACACACGCGCGCGCGCGCACGCACGCACACTACACCGTGCGCGTACGCCCTTGATAATTTTAAACAACAATGCTTGGTTTTCTTGCGAAATGATGCATTTTTCGCGTCACTGTGAAATGACTGGAAATGTCTGCATTATGACTTACTTTGGAGACCAGCCTCGCCACTTGACCAGGTACTCTATCTTGCCCTGTGATAGTTGAGAAGGAGGAAAAAAAAAACGGTGAGGCTCAAGTCAAGCGCCAATATTTCAACGTCCGGAGCGCTTTTCACAAACATGCTCCCTCTCTGTTACCTTGCGGATGCGCTTCTTTTCGATGCCCTCTACCGCAAAGACGTGCTCTCCGGCGGCAGGGAGCTCCATTCTCGCCTGAATCCGATCGCAGGGGACGGGGGAATAGGTGAAATGTTGGCTACGCGCCGTCGATGTGCCTTCCGCTCGGTGCGTGCTGTGCGCGCTTGGTAGTTTTCCAGTTGTATCCAAATCCAACTGTATTCCCTCCACCTCTCCTCCTCGCGCGCGCTCTCTCTCCCTCCCTACACAGATATTCACAGTAGTGCGGCTGCGAGAAGCTCTTTTCGTGCTATAGCTTCAGCTCGGTGCATGACGTCAGGAGGGGAGGGGGAGGAGGAGACCTTGCAAGAGGTTGAGTTTATCCCGTGCGTACTGGACTACAGGAGGGATGTCTGGAAATTCAAATCAACCACTGTGATACAGTCACGGCACATATGCATGCAATCCACTTGTGCAGTTTTATTATTTCTTTCGATTGTGAAGCTGGTGGGAACTCATCCAACAGTTTACGAGAAAAAAAGTATTAATGAGAAATAAAAAAAATACTTTGAGTAGTTGATTCAAGTACATATCATGTGTGGATGTTAAATAATAGATGCATTTACAACAGATGTATATACTGCTATTAAAATGAACATATAAATAAAACAGCCTTGTGATGAACTGGCGACCTTTGCAGGGTGTACCCCGCCTCTGGCCCAATGTCAGCAGGACCCTGCAGGATCCGCGCTGATAGATAATGGATGGATGGATATAAATAAAAAGGTTTGTTATAACTGCATCAGGCATTTTAATGCTAAAACTGAACCCAAAGGCAACTGGAAATAACGAGTTTTGTCAGCGCCCAACTATCTTAAAGCCCCCAGCCACATCAGCTGAACACAGTTCT
This sequence comes from Hollardia meadi, assembly GCA_037974645.1. NCBI lineage: Eukaryota > Metazoa > Chordata > Actinopteri > Tetraodontiformes > Triacanthodidae > Hollardia > Hollardia meadi. The sequence goes on from JBBPCS010000672.1 coordinate 5,559,283, forward strand.
ATCAGCACACATGTTTAACAGATATTCTTCTCGGCTTGAAAGTGACAGCACTGTGTCAGCAAAGCTTGTTTATCACTTCTGAGGCTGACGCGCTGAGGAGAGACAAGTTCCCCTTTCATTTCTTAAAACAGTCCAGTCGTACATGTGCAGACGAGGGCTTAGATTTCGATCTGCTAACTGCACCGTGCAAAGGTCACCCCACACTGATCGTCAAACCAGTGCCATGTCCTCTGGGCTCAACTGCCATTAATTTGACACACAGCAGATTGTTGCTGTGCAGCTTTCAGTGGTTACCTGTGGTAACTTTCAAATGGTGAACTCCTTCACCGCCAAAGCGCTCAGCCTGTTTTCCCTAAAATCAACATTACAGCCTCTTAGTGGTGGTAATATTCGTTGTCTCTCTGCATCCTGACAATTTAAATCCAAAAGCATAAACCACATCACCAGTGAGTGTGTACCCTGTGCTGTAAATGTCCTCCGCTTTAAATCACTTGGATTTATGGGGACCTAATTAGAAACATGAGAGAAATTGCGTCTCCCTGCATCAAATACATGTTTCTGTGCGTAAATTGCGATTCGTGCACATGATTGCCATAAAAAAAGGTGCAATTCGTTTGAGTATGTTGCGCTGATGGCGCCGAAACAGAATAAACAAGCTAAAAACAGATGCTTTTCTTGCTCTAAAAATAATTCAGCACCACAAGGGTTAAAATGAAGCCTCTAAGCAGAGCGGCAGCGGCCAGCCTATTAAATACAGGCACGATATATCTCTGCCCTGCCATATAAGGCAATGGACAAAAAGCGCCGAAATAGCGCGTTTTACACTCAATAATTCTCGAGTTTTGGTCTTGAATTGGGTACAGGAGGGGGTTAAGACTCAGTCGGTCGCAAACATGCTCGATTAAAACTCTTGATTTTCGACCCATTCCTGTTTTTTCCCCGTGCCCTTCAGCCGCGGCCAGGGAGCGCATACGCCCTGCTTCCCTAGCAACAGCATGAGAGAGAGAGAGAGAGAGAGAGAGAGAGAGAGAGAGAGAGAGAGAGAGAGAGAGAGAGAGAGAGAGAGAGAGAGAGAATTTAAGTTTGTGACAAACAAACAAGCTCTTGATAACATGGTACCATGGAGCTGTCGTTTCCTTAAACATTATTTGGTCTTTTGACTGGATCATATCGAATCCAGCATATTCAAAAACAAACAGGACGGTGTGATTTAGCGAGCAGCCCCCCCCCCCCAAACAAAACAACTGAAAATGTGGTTGGAGGTGTTCACTGTCAGCTCTGTTTACTGCGCAGGTACCCAAAATACAAATTATGCATCATTTTGTGTTTGTACTGACGGGAATGACGCCAAGAGTTTGCGTCAAGACAGAGATCGTTTAGAAAATCCTCTGACTCAGACAGACTGTCGGCCACATCTGATCACATCTCGATATAATGACAATAAACCTGAATATGTTTTTGAAATGCTTTTTAAAAATCACTGGACTTGATCAGAGTGTGCTTCAGTGAATTGATAAGTGAAACAGCGTCACCACAACACGCAGAATGACGGGCTTTTTTCTGAATTTACAGGCACCAAGTATGAAGGTTTGATGAATTAGAGACCATTCGCTCGCTTTTCAAAAATATTTGTCGTCTCTGTATGATCCATGCTGCCCGGAGCGCCCCGTGAGAAGCTATTATAACCAGATCAAATCATCTGAAACACTTAAATGTCTTCACTACAATCTTATCTCCTTCTTCATAATTTTTTACAGTGGTGTTGATCTTTGTCTGTCCGCCCTCTAAGGAATGCGCTCAGGTGAGTTCATGCTTGTTCACCTGTGACTTTTTACATTCAAGATGCTGATAAAAGTCGCTCACTCGTAATCAACCAGTTTTTTTGTTTTTTTTTTACCCCGACAGATAAAAACAAACTCGACAGGCAAGTAAAAAAAAAAAAAGATATAAAAAATGAATTAATTTTAATAGAGCGCTGAAAATCGACAGCTGCCGATCAGAGAAATATCTGTGAGAACTTTTCAATCCCACACTCGACAGAGCAGAGACTCTTCTCGTGTATTTCTTCCTTTTTTCCTGCATTTATTTGCGACGTAAAAAAAAAGGGGAAGAAGAAGAAGAAGAGAGAGAGAGTTGTTATTGTTGTCAATCAACAACAACAACAAACACGTTGTAAATGTTGTTCATATATCTTTGAAAACCGTCCTGGTCTTCTTTCTGGAGTTGAAATAGTTCGGGTTTATTTTTAATGCTCCATGGGTGCTTTTGCAGAAACCTTTCAACGTTTATTTAGTCCTTGCTGCAGCCTGTCAAGGTCAAACGAGCCGTTATCTAAAACATGAGGATAAACTCAGGGTCAACCAGTCTGTTTTTTATCTCCTGCCGAAGGGACTCTCTCCTGCTCCAACCCATGGCGTCATTTTATTCCAACAAGGCTGTTCTCCTGCGTGTCAATGCATGGAATAATTACACACTCGAAAGGGAACTATTTTTCTCTAAGACGCGTAAAAGTGGGAAATACAGCTAGTTACTTTAACATTGCAACTTTTTTCTGCGAGTTTAAAGGAGGTTGTCTGGTAGACTTGAGTCTGATCTCTCACAGTTAAAGAGTGGAGACGAGACTGGATGATAGTGAATGTATGAAAGAATGTTTGTGGTGTATTTATGTGTGCCTGATGTTGGGGGGGGGGGGGGGGGGGGGG
>JBBPCS010000672.1:5577477-5597824 GCA_037974645.1 Hollardia meadi
TCTCTCTCTCTCTCCCCCCTTCAGTTGGGGGAGGGATGAGCGGTTTCAATTATGTGTGACAAAGACCAAATTAGGCACCTGGCAATTTCAATATGGCCTCTTTCTCTGCATTAAGTTGATAGGATGTGGTTTTGATGGGGAGGTGATCGTGGTTGCATGCATCTCGGGCTTGTGAATGTTTGTGCAGTGATAAACAAACTGCTTTTGAATTTTTGAATTGCAAGGAAAAAAGATCCACACCTTCCACACCTTGCAGAAAAATGACCAACAATGGACAAAAATGTGCAAAAAGAGAGAAGAGTTCTGTTCTTATCCAGGAAAGCAAACACTGCTGTGCACATTCCATTAAGGCCGGTCACACTCAGCAGCAGGCCGCGATCGATCCATCCGCGGCAGCTGTGAGGGCACACTGAGACTCGACTCTCACTGACTACTTCACAATCAATAGTAGCTGATTACTGGCTGGAGAAACGAGCAGGGGTGCCTGACGCTGCTCTGCTGCTGTGATCGCGCACTCAGTTTCACACGCAGACCACAATGAACACAAGATGTACAAATGCAACCAGTTGCTGCTCTCAAACACCCTTTCTCTCACACCAGCACACACATGAACACACAAACACGCTGTATAATGTACAAATGCACAATTACGCACACTGTAATGTAGATAATGTCTCCAATGAGGGATGGTAGGTTGCAGCTGCATGGAAGCTGTCAACTGTCGGACCGTGCGGCCTTGCACACAGGGCTAGGAGATATGATGACTACAAATGAGCGAATGCAGTTTTTCATTTAAATTTCCTTTTTCTCCAATTTGGTTTAGCGCCATCCACTCGTAAAGCCAACAATTATCTCTTTGACACCATATATGAACACCCCAAGTCAAGAATGGAAAAATCAACGCTCCGCCGTGTGTGAGTGTGCACTCAACCATCCCCTTTTTTCCATCTCCATGTATGGTACTGCTGTGTGGCTGCGAGGGGACCGGCGAGGCTCGCTGTTCCTCTGCACCTCACAGGCAGCTCGGCTCTAATCCACTGAGCTGCTAAGGAAAGAGTGCTGACGTTGCCCTTTTCCACCCAGTATCACCTAATCCAGCTGGCTGCGGGTCTGGGAGAATAATCCTGGATTAGGAACTCCTCCCCATGGAGCGGCCATAGGGCCCCTCATGGGGGCCCCCTGTCACAGTCAGCTGTGCCTGAGGCGCTGCGCCTTTCACATCGTGAGAGAACATAACAGCCTATCCAAAAATCGGGCAAACAGTGCCTGATTAGGATTGAATTGCATCAAACCTTGCCTTGTCGCCCTGAGGGTGGCTGTGGTGCTTATTGGAAATGAATGAAAGTAAAGAGGGATAATGGCGGATAGGCCTTGTGATGTTACAAGTGCTTTTCATTTGAGGTGACAAAGATTTGGATTCAAGAACGGCAGGAACTGAGCCCCCAACGAAGCACTTTGTTGGCACAGGATATACTGTAATTGGTGCATTGTTAGAAGTGACAGCTATTGTCTTGATGAGACCGCTGTGTGTGAGATCCCACTTTAACTTTAAGCCTCAAAGTCTGATAAGAGGTGATCCAAAAGACCTGAAATGGCTCATTACACAGTCATGGTTATGACACTGGCTTATTTACACACATTTCAGACATCTACATATTTCAGCCCTGAGTGAAATAAAACACCAACATAGCTGTTTCACAAATAAACGTTACATTGAGGTTGAACCAACAGAGGTATCATGATCTTCTGACCAAGATAAGAGCCACATAGATAGATAAGAGTCAGAGCCACAGACTCACTTGACGGCAATCAGTAGCAATAAGTCATCCACAGCATCAGCAGAGAGCAGAGATGTTACATATTAAATAACAGAGGAGTTTCAGTTTCTTCCAACTGGGCAGTAAATAAGGTGAAATCAATGACTGGCTGCCAAGCACACGCAATTAACTACAAACGAGTGATGCGGGTCAGAGGAGAATTTCAGTCACAGTATCACAGATTGATCTAGAGCTCATCTTGAGGCTGATAATTGGGACATAGAGCGTTATTAGCCTGTCTGGCCGATCAGTAATCAACAGACTTTTTCATCCGTGCATGTGATGTCCTCCCTCAGCACACAATCACCAGTTTATTTACCTGCATAGCTGCCCAAGAGAGACCGCAGCTTGCGTCAGTGCACATATCCCACAGCCCCAGTGAAGCACAACAGAGGACGTTGGGGAGGTTTTAATGCATCGAGAGTGTGTGTGGACACATCATGGCAACCTCGCTAATGGTTGTCAAGAAGACTGTTAACTCCAAGCTTTGAATCTCATCATAGACAGTGGACTTTAATTACATTTTCTTGTCATAATGGCACTGTAAAGCTTACATCAAACGATGGTTTTAGTTCAATTAGTTGCGACTGTAGCCGTACTATATGTTATTGATACAGGAAGTTTGGTGTGATTCTATATGCTTCTTATTGTCAACAAATACCATGAAAGGATATAATGTTTTAGTCCATCTATCAGTTCTTTCTGAAGTCCATTTGCTCAACATTAATCCTCAAATGTCTCATTCTACAAACATAAATACTGTAGCATTATTCTTTAAAAAAGAAAAGGAGTACATTTGTCATTTGTTTGGAACTATTTTTAAGCAGCAACAAAATAGACAAAATGAATAGCAGAATCATTGAACATCATAATGAATAGCTAAACTTGCCTTATAGAATGGCATTATTCTATATTCAATACTCTATCTCTCAATACTTTTTGACTTTTCTATTCTGAATGTAGCATTCAGATCAATAAAGACTTAAGTCTTTAAAAACAGCTCCCAAATATAAAGTTGAATTTTAAGAGAAGTGTGAGTCAGTTTTGGAAAAAGCTGGGCACTGTAGTTTTGTAGCAAACCTTGACTCAAAAAAAATAAATGGTGATGGGGAGTGTGTGTGTGTGGGGGGGGGAACTCTTTTCAGCTGTGGATTAATACACATTTGGTGCTCTAGTGAGTATTTACAGCAGCGGTAAAGTGAATATATGATTGAATTCAAATAAACAGTGTTTACTATGATAATAATAATAATGAAGAAACAATTTTTGAACAACAATGGAGGTCTTTGGCACTGAGGAATAACATATATAACCCACTTGTCCTTTGAGCAACAAACAAAAACAACAAACATATAGTTATGGTATAAATTAAAAGCACAGGCAGTTACTACTGTATGTGATCGAAGCACTGTGCCTTTGATTTCCTTTGAAAATATGCTTACATATAGAAAAGTGAGTTATTGTTGTAGATTTATTTGGCAGCAATATAAAAGGTCATGCACATAACAAAACATCTTTCATAAGCTGTCTTTCTCATGCAAAAAGCATATTTGCAATCTTCTGTGAATCATAGCGCATTTATTAATAGAATAGATGCAAAGCTGTGTCTGAGTCATTCATTTCCTCCCTTGTTCTGCAGCCACCAAAATATGCAAACACACACACACACACACACACACACACACAAGAAGAAGGACCGATGGGGCAAGGGAGGAGATTTGAAACACACACAATAATACAGATGTGTGTTTGCATTCACAAGCGCAAACACGCAAACACACACACACACACACACACACACACACACACGGTGTAAACCAATTGCATAGTTAATGCGGCACATACCACGGTCTCCAATCCATCATAACACCTGTGACATATCTCAGAAGCATTCAGCATGGCGAAGACTCAAAACAACTCGTGAGCTCTAAAGTACACTGAAGTCAGAACATATATCTTCACCCCTGTCACCCTCAATCCTCCGACAACCAGCCCCCCACGTCTGCCTGCAGCTATTTTGAGAAATACCTCATTTTCATTTCAATCTGCTGTGTGATATAGAGCACGGCTGCCATAAGCTGACTCCTTCACCTAAACGGCGCTAACAGTTGAATAGAGCACAGACGAGACGGGCTTGGAAGAGCGACTATTGTGATGATAAGAAGACAAGTCAATCTATTTGCATTCAAGGGTGAAAAGACATCTATTTTTGTGTCCTCTTAGAAAGCAGAGAGAGTGGAACCAACATGAAGGCAGTGATCTATGCGTGTCTTCTGTCACACTTCATCACTTAGTATGTGTAGAAACAAATGACAGGAAGAGTAGAATCTGTAGCTTTGTGAATCTATTGGGTTAAATATTGCAAACTCTGAAGCAGGCGGACCAAATTAAACCCGAGATGGAAGAGAACTCAAACAGAACTGAGGCAATAATTCAGAGAGCAGACTCTCTCCTAATGTTGTTACAAATCCCGGCTGTGGAAGGACGTGGTTCTCATACTTGTTTAATAGGTCTTTCTGTAAACTTGAAAACTCAATAAATACAGTTAGAGGAGTACTCCAGCAATATAGTACTTGTACTTCAAGTTGCAAAAGTTTGAGATTTCCTGACTTTTGTATTCCTTTTTCATTTCCTCCTTTAAATAAAGACAGGAAAATATTAGAAAAAGGTAAGCACATGTCCAAAGACTGCTCACCATATGACACTAATTGTACGAGCTCAATGGGACACAACATGCTGGATGGCTGACACCAACTCAACACTTCTTTATTTATTCAATCATTTTTAAGTGTTTAATTTTACACATTTAGCCTTTTAAATGTGTGAATATGGTCATTTTTATGTTTTATATATCCAGTGTTGTTAAGTGACATTCAGAGGTTTTTGTTTTCTATGACGTCACCAAAGCAAATTCCTACAAACTCTAATGAACTGCCAATAAAGTATCACACATTTTCAATCTTTTAGTCCCTGATATGGTTCCAAAGGCAGTGAAAAATAAAATTCAAACTCCACATTTACAGGCTTTCTCTTTAACAGTATGTAGTCACCAAGCCTGATCAAATCAGTAATTTTCTCAGACTTTAGAGAGCACTCCGAGTGAAACAGAAAAACCCTGTGCAGCAATTTTCACAGGATGTACAGGGCTCCTCGTGACTATTACATTGACTTTAATATGTAAAATTGATGGGGTGTCCCTTTAATGCATGTTTAATGGATCTACAAGTAATGCAACATATCAGAGCATCACTGCCTTTTCGCTGCAGTCTGTTTCAATAACTTCGATCTGCTGAATCATCTCTTGAACTTTGTGTCAGACTTAAAAGGTTCAAAGCTTTGGAACAGAACATAAAAATCTGTACCAACAATTTCAAACAATGACATGTAGCTACGTATACAAGAAATAAACATCCAAGTCTGAACAGCAATGCAGCATGAAGCTTGTTCTGTTATCAGACTGTCTGATGGATCCGCCCTGCTGACTGTACCCCTGGAAGGCCCATTAACACCTCCGAAGGGTAGAGCCCAGCCCCCTCCATAAACAGCTCAGCCGGAGGTCCATCCTAATGGGCTAAGCTCATTCCCAGCCTGGCCTGCTCCAGGTGTGGAAGCCGATCCCTGTAATTGATAATTAGGGGGCAATAACCCAGTGTTCAATGCAGGCCTCACGACAGGAGAATAGCCCGGCCCCACACTGTCACTCAGCCAGAGGCGGCGGTGGCGGGGTGGGTGGGGGGAAAGGACGCAATGACACATGTGCACAGCGGCAGGTTTTAGTGTGTGATGCACATGCGAGGACTGGTAGAGCAGAGACGGAACATTTGAGTACAACTCCAACACAAAGAGCCTCCACAGAGGTCGAGTGCTTTGTGTGTCAGGTTGTAGACAGGGAAAACAGGTCTTACTGTTAAACCACCGCCATTATCCATCACAGTGACGTTCTAAAGGTTCCCTAATCTAACGCTGTGTAGAAATAAGCAAATTGCCTCCAACGAGCACCGCAGCTCTCCGGCAGAGTTTACAACAGGGTGACATAGTGGTTTTTATGGTGTCCAGTGGATCCGTGTGTTGCTCCATCATCCACACATAGTTGTTTATTTTGGGGGGGGGGGTTTCTCTGTGGATAAAAACTGCATTAGTTTCCCAAATGACCCAAAGAAGCCAAAGATTTGAGTAATGGGAAGTGGCATTTTATTCATTTATGTATTTATTGTCATTTTCCCTTTATCTTGTTTTCTGCTATAGCGATGCATTAGCCCTCAGAGAGGCTATCAATCAGGGCCTAATGGGTTGTAATTGCAGGCGGCAGGCAGGCCCCCACATCAGAGGCAGCAGGGTCTCTGGATGGCAGAATAATCACACGTACAGTGGGGAATCCCTGGGTGATCTCGGGAGGGCATAGGTTAAGGTAATTTCCAACTCATTTCGCTTTTGAAACCCATTATACTCATCCCAACGATGTCTTGCATTAATCAGCAAGGTTAATATAGTGAGGAGCGTTACAACAGAGAGACAAGAAAGTAATGAAAGGGAGTTCTAGATGTCACTGGGGATGAAAAAAAACTCTGGGCTGTTTTAGTCACTACTCATAATTTGCCTGGGTCTTCCAAAGAAAAATGGCTCACATTTTGTTTTCCTGGAACCTTTAATCTGAGCAATTAAAACAGAATACCTGTGCTGCCAGAGCCAGTCGACTCCCAAAGACTGTCAACCGGAGTCCTCCTTTTGCTTTCAAGGAACCAGCCACCTGACGGGGGTTTGATGCCAATTCCACAGCTGTCCGTGACAGTCAGTTGGTCGCTGTCAAATGCCTGAGCCATCACACATGCACACGCTGTCTAACAGCCACAAACAAACAGCAGAGGCTGATAAGGCTGCACTAGATCGTTGAGGGTTAAATTCTGGGAAACACACTGTCTGCTTTGTTGCCTTTTCTCATGAGAGGCCTTGTATTGTTTGTGAGAAAACTCTGCCTGTGAGACAGTATTCACACCTCATCTTTTCATCTTTATGGAGTTAACAGAAGGCACAGTACAAAACATCTTATCATGCCAGCTGCTCAGAAAGTGTCAGTTCTTTGGATTCGAGGCAAGAAAGCTTGTGAGAGTATTACATAAAAACTCTTATGCAGGAAGCCTAATTTTTAAAGCTTCATTAAGATTTTCTGTGTCCAGCAACCGAGAGTCTTGAAATGCTAGCAAATGAGCCGATTTGCAAGTGACACCAGTTTATCTCCACAAGCCGAGGTAACTGCAGCTACAGACAGCAGATGACATTGACAAACATGTGACCTTTTAACAATTATTTTATTAGCACCACCGCTGTTTGTGATGAATCACAATGCCCTGCAGAGGAGAATCTATAAAACAGCTGTACAAGTCTGTACAAAAATCCAATATTTTGTTGCAAAGACTGGAAAAAAAATATGCATAATGTGAGCTATAGGTATTTTCGTTGGGCCTGTGCATGGTAACAGTTTGTATTCTACAGCACCAAGCAGAGGACAAGTTTGTTGATTTGAAATTTGTTTCTTTTTTTTTTTGATCAGCCTAGTTACATCTTCTCACCATCTGTTGTGGGGTAAGTTAGCTTTGTGCTAACACAGCAGTGGTTTTGTGCTCTCCAGGATCAAGTTCCCTTTGTTATTATTAGTTATAATTGATGTAAGGCTTGCCGGAAAAACCATGTGAACAAATTCAGGAAGTTTCAGAAGCATGTTGTTGTTGCCTTCATATAAAGGGAAACCTCACCCTGTTGAGTTTACATGTTACAAGTCATGATGTCAGCATGAGACAAATCCTGCAGCTGCTCCACATTGTGTGAATTATAATTTCCTGGTCGACATTTGGGATGTTACTGACGTGAAATATTTTTACTGGAATGACACAAAATGAAATCTGTTTTTTGGGTGAATTTTCCATTTAAGTTTTGTTTTTAATGGATGCATACAGTAAACTATGAAAGAGGATTAGGGACACATGAAAAGTTAATTTGAGTTCTGACTTGAAAAAAGAAGAAGTGAGAACTCAAATAAATTTGTCACGTGGCCCTAATCCTCTTCCGTAGTAAACTAATGTCATTTAGTGACATTGACATTATAACAGTACAAATATGAGAAAAATATCTTTTTGCCTGCAAAGTAAGGAAGGGCAAAGTATTAGTATTATTTTTGTTATTGGCAGGGGAAAAAGGGGTGTTAATACCTTAAATACTCAATTTACCATTGCCTCTGCATATTTTGTTCATTCACTATAAAATCTAAGTATACACACTCATTGATTTTTTTGGTATGAATACATTTCATTTCAATTTGTGAAATGTGAAAATCCTTTAACATTTCATAAATTACTTATATTATAAGCATATTTCTATATTGATCCTGATATCCCTGTTCGCTTTAACAAACGACAAAACAATATACAGACTTTATGCTTTTACTTGAGCAGTGTTTAATGATGAAAAGGTTGTGTTTTTGTAAATCCCAGCATTGTTTTTACTTGGTATCAGATCACAATCACAAGTCAGTTATTGTCAGAAAGGCATTTATAAATTGTATGCTTGGTACATTTTGGTGGTCAGCAAAACATTTTCTGGAGATTTTTCATCAAGTATTACTGTGTTTTTACTAATACTAAGAATAGGCTCTTTTTTTCCCCCAGATGTGTAAAGGAATACACCAGCATATCATGGAGATTAACAGGAACATTGTACATTCAGTGACGACTGATGAAAACTCCTTTAACTAAGAGTGGTCATTAATGAGGCTCGTGAGTTACAGTGCCTGTGCAGACAATGTGATTTCAATAAAGATCTTGACAAAAATTCATGAATTCATAGAGGCGCACGCACACACACGCGCAAGCACACATACACACACACGCGCAAGCACACAGCAGCTGCGAATGATAACTGATCAGGAAAAGGAGCAGTTATAAATGTCACTTGCAGAGACTGCTTGCTGAGTGGGAGAGCGAGAGACCACATGAGAGAGAGAAAGGGGGGGGGGCTGATTGAAGGTCTTAATGTTACATTTTAGCAGCAATTTGAAGATGTTTTCATCCCCCCGGAGTGTCACTCAGAAGCTCTCAGGGAAAAGCCTCCGAGCGGAGAACATCTTTACATCTGGGACTTGCAAATCAGAGGCAAGATCACTGCGTATCCCTGTATGAAGCCTAAATCGTCCCTTTCCTCTTCATATCCCTTTTTTTTTCACTGATTTGTCCCAACAGCCAGCTTTTCTTTCTTCTTATTCTTTTCCTCCCAGGTTCTCGCCCATGATGACTGCTATAATTAAAGAGACCTTCTACGGCTGTTCTCCAACTCATTACCAGATGTTTAGAGGTCACTCCAGTTTATACACACAGCCATGCATACACCAAAGAAAAAAAAAACCCCACAGAAACATTCATGTGGACTGATTCTTCATACTGATAGTGCATTTTAAGGTGAAAGTGGAGAAGAAGAAAAAACAATAATGCTGTGTTGATGATTTCTGTCTAAACATGGTTCAACACAGAAGACAAAAAACTTCAAACACAAGGCCTTCAATTTCTCTGTCAGGATAAAAACACGATCTATGCTTTCTCTGGAAGAAAGCGCCGTCATATCCATCCAATTCCTCAGACAGGAAACTCATATTTTATGATGGTAATGTATAAATGGTTCGGCTGCTGTTGCTCAACATGTAAAATGAACGTTTGCGCCTGACTTTATCTGAAGGAAACACACGGCTAGCTTCCTCCTGCCTGTCGGGAAACACCATCATAACAGAAAGAAATCATGTGAACGTTCTCTGCCACATTCTGATGAGGGAATATGTGGAGCCCTATCAAGATGTGTTTGTCATTTAAACACATTCTTACATCTGTTTTGGGCTTCAATGTTTTTCAATAAACATGTTGCGCCCTCTATAATGTCAAGAATCGCTCATGCAAGGATATAATATTGCTAAATATTTGTAACTTTGCTGATATAAACGCAAAAACATTCACTTGTTTGAAAATGAAATTAAACAAAAACTTAAAGTACCAGCAATTTGTTATAATCCTATTTGTAAGTTAACCCTTCTCTGTTAGCACAGAGGGTTTGGATTTCATGTTAAAAATGTCCTGCTCAGACTTGAGATATGCACATATAATTTGATATTCACACAAATATTCTATTGTGAGAACACAGGAACATTTTTTCAAGTCCAAGACCTGTGAATAAATCTCCAGTTTCATTTGACCCGCAGTCAGAGTTTGCACGAACGCAGGCTGGTTGCCTCAGACCCCGATGTGACCCCTGCCCACAAATCCCATGGAAGTGTGCCAAGCCAGCAGCAGACTCGAACCTGAAGTAGCTCCACACCAACACAGTGCCTGGTGATAGTCCGCTCTGCTCCAAGAGGAAAGCAAACTCTTTTGTTCCGACCCGTCCAGCAGCTAAACCTTCCTCATTGCAGATTTATGTGAGGCCGAACGTTGTAATAACATTCTGGTAAGGCAGTGTCCCACATTGCAACACATGAAAGGATCAAGTGACAAAAATCCTCAATAATGGTGAAACTAGAAGCAGGGGCTATGGAGAGAGGGGGGGCAGCAAAAAGTTCAGGAATCCCGCAGATGGATCCAAACATTTGCTGTACTAACACGAGCCAAGACCAGCAAAGCTCCCCACCACCGCCACCTCAGGACTGTTTCCGGAAGGTGAAAATATCCCGGGTTTTGGAGCCTTTCTTGCCCACCGGTGGAGGCGTGGTGGTGGAGTTTGGTGAGGGCGAGGGTGTGGATGACGGGGAGGGTGAGGAGGGCTGGGGGGTGGAGGTGCCTCCATAGGGGCAGCTCTGCGAGTCTGGATGTTCACCAGAACATTCCACAGTGGGGATGTAACGGCTGTCCCACATCCCCGGGCCACACAGTTTACAGAGGTCGTGTAGGCTGCACGGGATTCTGGGTAGGAGGCGAAACTGGTAGAGGAGGCTGCGGGCCTGGAAGAGTAGGACGAAACGTTGCAAGATGAATAAAAATATGTTGCAGATATCAAAATAGTGGATAAAAATAAAAAGGTAAATGAATATCCCAAACTCCCAGCTAAAAACATAACAAAACAATGTCAAGGTAAGCATTGTGGTGCGTTACCCAAAGCTACAAAGCCGGCGTGTCTGCTCTGGATGCAAAATCTCAGGCACGCAACAAAAGGAGTCACACCACCTGCATGCAAACATGAACTCGCTGCCTGTGGTTGCAGCAGTACTAACACAGCATCCATAAACATGAGGACGCAGGCACAGGCTCAGTAGCAGGGATGCAGATCGTAAATCCTCTGCATGGTGCGGCAGCATCCCATTTAGCACCTCAAGGCCTCTGTGGGCAGGTTACAGTATTTCAGAGCTGCTTCGCTGCAGCATTGGGCAGGGCTGCTTGATGCAAACACAACACTACTCTGAATTCAGTGTAATGCAGCAGTGTTTGCTCACCAGCCACTGACTATTCAGATATTCTGAGATTAATGGACACCCGTGTACTTTGGGTGTACACAGGTGCAAAATGGAGCCACATAAACACAATCGTTAAATGTCACTACATGTCATAAAAAGGCAAGAAAACCTGATACCTTGCGTAGCACCAGCTCTCCATTCATGTGCATGGAGAGGTTGCTGAAGTGGAGCAACATTTGGTCAGTGGCGAGCTGTTGTTCTGTCACATCCTCCCCATAGAGAACAATGATGGCCACACACAGGAACAGGTGGAAGTAGTCGGTCTGTGAAGAGAGGGAAAGAGGGTTAGGGAATCAGCATAGGGAGACAAATGCAGGAATATTAGCAAATTATCAGATTTTTGATTCCAAAATGTAACAAGGTCTCTGTATTTAGTCATGCCTTTGATGCAGATATATCACAGACCAAGGAGAGACAAAGAACAGATATGCACAAAATACAAATTTACACTGAAATCCAGTTCAAGGAAAATAAAGTCAAAATACAAGTCAAATTTTATTTATATAGCGGCAATTCACGACACTTTACATGTAGAGTAGGTCTCGACCTTATCCCATAAATTATAATAGTATTTGAAAATGGAAGCTTGAAGATGGAATGTGAACTGTTTAGTTTGAAAAAGAACGGTCAAATCAAAATTTTAAACTTACATGAGTAAGATTTTGTACTGTGCTTATGTGTAGTAAGTAATGTTTGTTATATATCAGTTGTCAAAACATGACAAGAGCTGTGTAGAACCTAGAATCTAGTGCAACACAATATTAATTGATGCCCCCATTTTCACAGAAAAATCAGATATCAATCAGAAATTCTTGCTTGTGGTCCATCTGGTGTCTGACATTCAACTGTCTAAACGAAGGTTGCACTCTGCCATCTCTTCCATCAGCACCTGTAGCTGAAGATCACAACATCTAGCAGGGAGTCTGAACAGATGGCGAGATGCAGAAAGACTGATATTTGACTCTGCCTCAGCGAGAAGAGGTGTTAAGCTCTGTGTCGCGGCAGTGAGCACAACACAGACACAAGTTTACTGGACCCTGATACAAGACAGAGGGAGAATTGATACCAAAACTGACTATGGGTCACCTGCTTCAGCCATCCTTCATACACTCCTACAATATACTGCACTGCATATATACACTTTGTAAAGCTGTTATGCTATTTGTAAGTATTGAAATGTATCATTTTAAAATGAGATAAATCAAAATGTGGTCTTCTAAGATCACTAATCCCTGTTGAATTAAACTATTACACCCCTCCAAAACCGATAAGTAACACGACATTTTAAAGGGAATTTAGGAGGATTACAATAGTCTGCGGTGACAAGATTTAAAGGAATAACATGGACTCTTTTTTTTTATTGCAGACAATGTTAAATGTCCGTTTCTGCACGCTCCTCAAAAATCATCCAAAATTTGGTGCCGTCGTGAATCCAGTCAAAAAACCTCTGTACGCTCATTTATGCAACGTTTGTCTCGCCAACTTGTGTATGCAAAGGAGCTGCGCGGACTTTGCCCTGACCTGGTAGTGTGCCCAGCAGGCCTCCCACATGCGCAGAGCCTCGGTGTCGGGGAACTCTCGTTTGAAGCACAGCAGGATCCAGCGGTGGCAGAAGAGCAGCTGGAGGCCGTCCTCCCCCAGCCTGGTCAGGTGCTGGTGGAAGCGGGGCAACATGAGACGCAGCAGCTCCCGCAGGTACATCTGGAGGCGGGTCAGAGAGGGTACACAATGTCTTACAAGCATTTTGTAGTTTATATGTTTTTTTTGCTTAGGCTGTAATTATGTTTCTCGGGCTGTACCTATCATATCACATTCAGATTACATGGATATGAGCTCATTTTTAAGGACCCAAAAAACTCATTCAAGCAACCATTGGAACATTTTACAGCCATCTTTATGGCACAAAATGCAGATATTTGGAAATAGGAGATTATCCATCAGTGTTTGTGGTGACTAAAGCGGATATTTCGGACAAGACGTTGGGAAAGTGTCCTGCCGTGTTTGTGGTAACAGGCAATATTTTAGGGCAAAACACAATCTTTTCCTAACCCTGAACAAAGTTTAAAGTGTGAACATAATCTCTGGTTTGCAGAAACGTACAGTGCCAAAATTTATTCTAGCTATTGGATTGTTTAGGTTTTTGCTTGAAAAGAACTAGTTTGTCTGTGCGTCGACAGGGAGGTGTTGGGGGAGGGTGTTTCCGAAGCTATTTCACCATTCAACAAGCATTGCTGACGGAGTATACTGGACCCTTTGTTATTCTTTGTTATAAGTCCAGCACAACCTGACATTTTTCAAGACACACACAGAAACTTCCTACCAGCTGCCTCTCCATGTCTTCATCACGCGGTGAGCTAATGAAGATGGTGTTCTCCATGAGGCCGACGAAGCACCAGAAGGTGTCACTTTCATCCTGGATCTCAGTAAGCAGGGGGGCCACCAGGTCAGACATGCCCTGACAGTAGCCCATGTCTGGATTAAACACTGCATAGTTGAGCAGAATCCGCCTGGGGTGAGAACAGCCATGGACAGTGTTTAGTGCTGAGGTAACATCTCAGTCTCATAAACATTAAAATTATTTTTTTTGAGGGTCTAATATAGAAATGCTCATAACTCTGCAGCCTGGCCAAACCACTGAAAAGTATGGTCCCACCCAAACAAAAAAAACATGACATCTCCTCTGCTAACCAGGGAGCTAATTAGTGATCTTTTCTCTCTTTTTTGTAAATGAATATTTAGGAAGTAAACTTCCCTGGCAGTCCTCATGCATTAGTAGGTATTGCATAAACAAAGGGAAAACATTGAGGACATTTTATTGTTATTAGTGCAACATTTTAAACAGTAAAAATGGATGTAATTTGGAAAAACTAAGAGGGGGTAGCAGACTTGCAGTGGTTTTGTGTCTGCAAAATGTAAGATTAAAATGAGAAGAAGCTGCCAGTATTTGAATGAACTAGAGAAAGTTATCTGTGACATATCAGTACAGCCAATGTTAGATATCTGAGAAAAACAGAAGTGTTCTGCATGTGGACATGCGCAGCGCTGCTATCACCCTGCCGCAGACACAGCAGACATAATACCTACACAAATACCAGGAGCCTCGATGAGAGTCACTAAACTAATATGCTATTTAAATCCTCTTGCTCCTCGTTTAGAAAGTCATTAGCTCCGAGTACCCATCAAAAGTGCTCAGACGGCTTAGTCAGAGTCAATAAAGCATGAAACTCATTTGCTGCTTCCCAAGGTTCTGAATATGAAATGAATAGGTGTGCCTGTGTGTTGAGGAATGGAAATGATGAGGATGGATTGGAGAGAAGGTGACAGAAGGAAAGAATGAAAGAGACCGAGATGGAGATCAAGAGTGCAAAAAAAAGGAGGAAGAAGCGGCAAAAGAAAGAGAAAGTGGTCAGACCTCATGATCTCCACATTGGGGTTATTCTCTCCTCTGAAGAATTGGTTGCTGCGGTCTGTTCTCACCACGTCTTTATCCACTGTGAACTGGACCTTTCTCCAGAACTCGCTGTGCTCCTCTGGGCTCATGGACAGTCTGAAAAATACACACCAACACCAGGCAAAAGAAACTGAATCGTGCTGCAAGATCAGTGTCTAAAGTTGTGACAAATTAACAGGACGGAAACTTAGGAAAGCTTTTACTGCTCAATCTCTAAGGAAATTGAGTTAATTAGGATAAAAAATAAAGCTAAGTCTCAAATAATCTTTACCTCAAATGTTACTCTGGTGTACAACACTAATGGTTTGCTGCAAATGAGCTAAAAATGTGGGGGTGGGCAAGCAGTGGACTGAAGGGGTATTTCACCAGTAAGCACTCCATGGAGGATAATACCACAAGCATAACACCCCCATCTAGCCCTCTAAATGTTAGGCACTATATTAGCTATGTACTCTATGTATGGCACTAATGTACTCAAGTCCTAACAAGCAGAGGGGATTTAATTAACACTGTTTGTTTTCCATGTGGCCCCACCAGGATTAATGAGTGCACACCTGATGCAATGCCACGCAACTGTTTAGTTTCAGTGCTGCGTGTTTGTGTCGTGGGACCCCGCAGAGCCACCTTTCCATCTTTCACTCTCTCTCTCTCTCTTGAGGATGCTACTCAGGAGTTTGGTACATGTTTTCACCACTTTATATTTCTGAGGCTAGTATAGTCAAGCAAAAATATAGCTGTGTTTACAAAGGAATATGAAATAGCAACATAATCCTACCCTGGACTAATAGTTTATTTTAATTCATTTCAGTCAATGTTTGTTCTTTTGCTGTTCAATTATGGTCCAATGCCACATATCACAGCATTTGCAGACTACCGGTAAGCTAATTTACAATGTCCGCCCACACAAAATGGCACAAAGTACAAACAGTGATACAAGATCAGCATAAAACTCACTGACAAGCACCAGATCATTCACATGACAGGCCGACCATGAATCAGATTTGTTACTTTCTAGCTCAATAATATAAAGTAGAAATGAGATGATGCATGGTCTGAACTAAACCTGAAACAATTAAGCAATTAGTCAATTGACAGACAGCATTTATTTGGATAATCGAATAATTTAAAGTACTTTTAAACTCAAAAACTCAAAAACATTCTCTGGTTTCAGCTTCTGAAATGTGACAATTTGCTGTTTTTGTCTGCTTTATATCAATGAATACTGAATGTTTCATATTTTGGACTGTTGGTTTGGACAAAACAACACATCTAAAGGTGAAAATTGTGAATTGATAAATTAATTAATTGAATATTTGGAGGAAAAAAAGCAATAATAACAATAAGTTTTAGTTGCAGCCTTGTTCTGAACATATGTGAAGGTGCAACACTTTATCTAACACTTTACTTTATCAACAAAGTAAAAGTAAAATTTATTTGTATGCGCTTTTCACAGACAAAAGTCACAAAGTGCTTTACAAGGGCATTATATAAAACACAAATCATATGAAATCAAGATAATACACAAGGAAAAGAAAAGACAAAGTACACAATAATTAGGCAGACAGAGCGTTCAGAAGCTTAGATGCTTCGGCCTCAAAAGCCAGATCACCTCGGGTCTTTAGACGGGTGCGTGGGATGGACAGTAAATTGAGCGTATTTGACCTGAGAGTGCGAATGCTCTGAAAGTAAGAGTGAGAGTTTTATCCTATACACAACAAGGAGCCAAGGCAGAGACCCAAGTACTGGGGTAATGTGCGACCCTCTGTTGGACCTAGCGAGTAGTCTTGCAGCAGCATTCTGGATTGCCTGCAGGCGATCAAGAGAAGACATACTAAAGGAGAAGGAAAGTGTGTTGCAGTAGTCTATGCGAGATGAGATAAAGGCACGTATGAGCATCTCTAGTTCACCAGTAGAAACCACAGATCTCAGCTGACTAATATTTCATAAGTTGAAAAACCAAGATTTGGTCAGCTGCTTCACATGGGTGTCAAATGACGAGAATCGATCAAATATTAACCCTAAGTTATGCATGCTGGAGCAGGCAGCAGATGACAGAGGGCATAATCATGGGTGCAACCTTATCTGGAGCAATAACCAGCATTTCTGGCTTATCAGCATTATGCTGTAAATTGTTTTTTCACAGCCAGTCCCCAATAGCGTTTAGACAGTCACAGAGCCTAGAGAACCTAAAATCTCACTAGGTTTGAAAGAATTGGGGAGCTGAATATCATTGGCAAATAAATGATAAGCAATATTGTAACTGTTTATGATCCACCCCAAGTGCAGCAAATATAAGGAGTATAACAAAGGCCCCAATACCAAGCCCTGCTGAACACCACAGAGACGAATCAGACATGAAGTCTCCAATAGAGACGGTGAAACTTTAAGTGAGATGAGAGGAAAATCATGCTAGTGCTGAGCATGATATGCACACCCAATCACGTAAACCTCTTTATCAGGATATGATGGTCAACAGTGTCAAACGCAGAGCTGAGATACCAACACTGAACAATTACCCGAATCAGAGGAAATTAGAACATCATTAGAAACCCTCAGAAGAGCAGTTTCAACAAAGAGAATGATACTCTGTTCCACAAATCTAAAACAAAACTAGAGCTCTTTTGAATTTTAGTCGCTGGTGCACCAAAAACGAAATATGAGCCCCCCCTTTCCCTACAAGCTAGCCAGAGAGGAAATTATCTTATACTAAAAATGCAGCGAGTCATGCACTACTTGGAAACTAGGTTACCCAAACAGCTTTTTGTGCTCTTATGGGTTATTGAAAAACATCAAAACCAATAAATACATTCAACTAAAGAAAAAAAACCAAAATAAAGATGATCTCATTTAAACACTATCCTAAATCTTCACTCTTTTACTGGTCATATACTGTATGTCTAAAAAAACCCGAAACAACCCAGACTCTGGTTAATCAAAAGTCTGTTTACGTGTTACGGCTGTATTGCTTCCACTTGCAGCTGCTCAGTTCTCCCAACTAAGGGAAGAAAACACGGTTAGGAGGCGAGGAGCAAAACCACAGACATGTATCCTTGTTCCTAATGATCAACTAGTGGCCCTGGAGGCTCCTCTAGTCAAATGGTCTTTAAAGGAATCCACATCACAGTCAGAACATGGGCTCTAATTACCTGACTTCGATAAGACATTGTGATGTACTCAAAATGTTAATAGGCCATACAGATGAAACCTGTCCAATTATCATACTCATTATAGATGGAGCTGCAAAGTGTGTGGAAATATGTGCACACACAACCTTTTGGGTGAAGACAAATAGACACAGGAGATATGCTTTTGTTTGTGTGTGTGTGCCTATGCGTGTGTTTTTCCCCTCCTTCTGACGAGAGAGTATTATCTGATAAGCGCTGACATGTTTTTTCTCCAGAGACTTTTTTATTTCACACCCGGCACCTCCCCTTAACACTTCCCTAATTGTGCCTATTGATTGCTCAGCGCCTGCGATGAGAAGCCACAACAGACTCACAGATGGTTTAATGTTTGACTGACTGAGCGTTTGGCAGCCGATACTGAAGCCATGAGACAGTTTCCCAGTGTCAAGAATGCTGCTGCGTCTTTGTTAGACTTTAAATAAAACTTCAAATAATTTATTACCCCCACCTCCTCTGCTGAATGTCATGATAGTGGGTGCGTTTCTGCAGCCTCCAGGCCTCCCTCTCCTGGGAGGTGGAGTCATAGCTGTAGTAGTGCAGAAGGAAGGGCCACACCTCGCCACGGATGGATGGGTCGATACCACCAAAGAAGATGGCCTGACAGAGAGTGAACAAACACTAGTGAGCACCACAACAAGGGATCATAACAAACTGCTAAGATATGCAGACAGCGGTGTAGATGAGGCGGCTTACACTTAACTATCTCCTCACTGAGCTACAGCAGATGTGTTGCAAAATTCTGCAAAACCGAAACTGCTAAAAAAAAGAAAAAAAAAAGAAGAAAAACCCACTGTAGAATTTATATGTCCAGCGAAAAACAGTGTTCCCCTGTTCCCGCATTTGCGTGTTTACTGAGGAAATGTCTTGGTCACAGTCTAACTGCCACTGAGTCATTTCAGTAAGATGAAAACCTTCAACGGAGTCAAACCCAGAAAACTCAAATGACTCACAGGAGGACATTGGCCAAGACTAACCCACTTGTTCAGGGACTGGGGGTGCTGATTAAAAGTGAAAGTTATACACGGTGGGGATGACTTTCAAAATGACTTTCAGTATGTGTGACTCAGAGGGAAAATGCAAGAAAATATGACTGTATGGACCGCAGCGGGAGAGATGGACATGCAGACTTATTTATTTTTTGTACATGATCCCTATGGGTTGTAAAAAACATGCATGTGACATACCTTACGTAGCTTATACTCCTCCTCCACCTGCCCATTCTGGTTGAGGTGACGCAGCCAGATGGTGACATCCAGCCGCCGATAAAGCTTCTCCTCTGGGTGGGTCTCAGCCGACGGCAAGGTGGGCCTCCGGATAGAAAACTGCATGCAGGATTTCTCAACTGACACCTGACGGAAAAGAGTGAAAATCTGAATATAAAACTCAAAACAAAAAGGCTGGAAAAGGTCTTCATTTCTCAATAAAACCAGACACCAAATTTTTGGACTGTAACCCGACCTGGTCTTTAAGCTGAGTTTCCCTGCAGCACTTCCACTGTTGGAAGACTTCAGCCAGCTTATCCAGGCCAGCATGATGGAAGTGAAGGATCTTATATTGGCTCTCTCTGCTGGCTATCACCAGCTGGCCACTAGTACATGCCTCATCACTGTAACAACACAATAAAAAATTAGAAAGACAACAAAGTAAGATTCATGAAACCCGCCTCTGATAAGAATTTTTAAGGAAAGTGTTAACCCTGTATTTTTAAACCTTTTTTTTCCTCCTTACTGAACTTATTTTCCACAAATTAGCATAAAACAAACCAACACCTGACCTGAAGCCTACAACACAGTACCATGACAAAGTAACCCCACCTCATGACTCCCAGCTGACCTGAAAAAGAGTCTCAGTGACTTCATGTGACCCAGGTCCACCCTGAACACGCCGCACAACTGCTCCAGAGCCAGCACCTTCTGCTGCTCCTCCCACCGCACGCCGTGTGACTGGCCGCTGTACTCAGAGGGGGCGTGGCTGTCCAGGCTGGAGGCAGAGCTTACGGAGTGCGTCATAGACTCCTCGCACAGTTCCCTGGCAAAAAAAAGGAGTTTCTATGAATTTGAATTTATTTTGGAGCTTGACTGTGCTGAAGCGAACTGAGCCATGTTTTCCATGAAATGAAAAGGAATGAGTTTCTGTGCCTCATACTCAGATACAGAGCCGTTCTTCTATATAACCTCATGGAGACAGTAGCCACAGTGGCCAGCAGTGTTTATCCCAGTGATAACTGTGCAGACTTGAAGGGCTATCCCGAGTTCTGCCCTATTGTTCTGTGTCTCAATACAGTTTAGCAAAAAAGCTGAGAATGGGAGGAATGCATGGAGGCTTCTGAGGACACACACACACACACACACACGCACACAAGGAAATCTGTACCAACACAAATCACACTGTCTGATGTCAAATTTAAACATGTTTT
>JBBPCS010000672.1:5600127-5612771 GCA_037974645.1 Hollardia meadi
CCCCCCCCCCCCCCCCCCCCCCCCCCCCCATTCATCCACTCTCGCTCTCCCATATGCGGTTCTTTCTTTTTGAATGATTCCAAGTGACATGTTTCCAGTTCCTGGCCCCTTAACAGTGTCAATTAAAGCAAGAGAGAGAGAAAGAGAGACTGAGTGGGTTCCAGGGTT
Organism: Hollardia meadi; assembly: GCA_037974645.1. NCBI lineage: Eukaryota > Metazoa > Chordata > Actinopteri > Tetraodontiformes > Triacanthodidae > Hollardia > Hollardia meadi. The sequence goes on from JBBPCS010000672.1 coordinate 5,600,296, forward strand.
TTGGCTGCTGCTCCGCTCTCTTCAGTACTCTAATCCGGAGAGCTGACATTCAGCCCAGCACAACAACCCCGGGAACACTGGGAATCAAAGGGCTTCACACAGACTTTAGTAAGGGAAGGGGAAGGGGGGTATTTGAGAGGTGGGCAACACCGAAAGAACAAAACAATATACAGAAAAACAGAAAGAATAAGCGAAGAAGAAAAGATGCAAAATGCAGTGTGGAAGGAATGGACGGATCGGGGGGCTAGAGGAGAATCCAACAGAAGAAGAAGGGAAAAACAGGCAAAAGAGAGGAATGCAAGAGAGACACTAAGAGGGAGTGGAGCACAGAGGAGCAGAGGAAGAGAAGGACAGAGTAAAGGTTAGAAGCTGTGAAGCAGAGAGCGCTGCCAAGTCACACACTGACTGCACTTACAGCGAGCCGAGGTCTGAGAGTGGTTAAACACACACCGACTCTCTCTCTCCTTGACACACACTGACAGGCTCACACATTCTGGGCAACATGTCAGGCCAAATAGCTGCGTGAGGAAACGACCACGGAGGGAATCATAAAGTCAAACGGCCGTGAGGTCTGAACAGCAACACAATCTCTGTCCAGATGGCTCCCTTGATTAGAGAACGGTCTCTGGAAGCACTGAGGTTTTGGGGTTTTTGTGGGATTTTGGGGACTTATTTTGGGCCATCTGTGATATTATAAAACATTTAGATTATGAGCTGCTTTACATAAAAGAACCCATTTTGAACTTGATAACGTTTCATGCCTCCTACTGAAGTCATCTACCTGCTGTCAGTCCCAGGGGACATTGAGTTGTAGTGCAGTCAGCCACCATGTGACCCCAGAGTGCAAACCAGCAGTCATACAATCAATTCTTTTCTTTTTGGCTCCACCTTGTGGTGGTTTAGAGTAACTGAAAATGTGACAACAAACAATCTGGGTTAGTGTGCTACCATAGGCTATTACAGCTTGTCAATCAAACTTCCTGATGAAAACAGCTGACATTTTCTGACAGCATGCAGCTGAGAGCAGGTGTGAATGCAAACTTCTGTGACAGTCAACTAAAGACAAAATCAAACATGACAATCCCGTCGACTGAGAAATGTGTCTTAAATTGTACTTTTTATTTTCATTTAATTTACTCCACTACATTTATCTGATGACTTTACTAGTTACTTTGCAGATAACATACCGCATCAGAGCCTAAGTACCACATTTTAAATTAACTTGGCAATTGGCAGATTCCAATAATCAGAAAAATGCTGAATATTGGGTCCGATTATCAGGCAATATCAGCTGATAATCTGTGGACTCCTAGTATACACTGCATACATACATGTTAATATATGTATAATTTACTTTTACTTGTACTTTTGATTCTTAGGGACATTTATTGCCAGAAGATTAATTTGAATACTTTTTAAAATATCAGATACTTTAAGAATTTTACTCACTACTTGCATGGGTGATTTCCAGCACGATATCCTTCCTTTTACTCAAGTATGACTTTTGAGTACTTTTTACCAAACTACGGACAGCCCACTCACTTTAAAACAAACATCATTTTTTACAGTAAACTTTATATATTTCTATTCAAGTTATTTCTTTTTGTTTTTTGTCGGCTGCTTCCATGTTTTTTCGCCTAATGTATTTAAATTGGACTGCTTTTAGGCCAACATGCAGCTGTAACCAATAAATATAAAATGCCACTTTTAGAGGTCTGATCATATAATGAATGTGAACTAAATTAGCGTTGTTTTTCTTCATATAATACAAGCCTCATTAGTCATGTTGTGATATTTTTAATTTTATCATGTAGAAATAACTTTCTATAATTGTGGTAGTTCCTCGAATCATCTTGCTCTTATACAGAACAGGTAAAAATCTAAATAATAAATAAATCATCTTCATGTTTTTGTTATCTCTTTCACCTCCACCAACACAATTTAAAAAAGCAGCCATACAATTGACCCTTCTTAAGTTGAACAGCTGTCAGCAGCATGTGTTACCTTTAACAAAAGGTTGACAATGACTGTTACAAACATTAAACCCTATGGAACTACTTAGTGCAACAAAAGGCTTTTATATTTTACAGAACAAGCCCTGCTATTGAAGCTGTTCCTCACTGAATTGAAGCGGCAGTAACAGATTCAGCAGAAAACACAATTAGACCCCAAAGGGTTATACAGACCAGAACCCAACAGAGATATCACTGTAATATTAAATACACATAATGCACAAGGAGGCAAGAAGGTGCTGCCATAACAAAGTCCAGGACTGCTGACAGCATATCTCCACCAGAGCTAATGCAGTAGTTCAATGATTGTATAAAGCAACTATAAGAGCTACAGTGACTCCAGTTGTTCGCTGAATTGCAAGTGCATCATTCACAAATGCTGCCAAATAATGAGATGTTGTCATAAGAATAATTACATGAAAAAAGCATGGGCTCTCACAAACACTGAATACAAGATGTTTGCTAACCAACATTAACTGCAAGTAAAAAAAAAAAAAAAATGTTGAATTAACCAGTGAAAAGACAGCCTTAACATACCACAGTAATATAAACATCCAACATTTTTGGGACTTTTTTGTCTTGATTGAAAAGCTGACAGTATAGAAGCAAACAGGAAACGAAGGTAAAAAAAAAAAGAAGGGTATGTCATCCAGTGGTATTGCAGTTATAATGTATGCACCTTAACTTTTCAGCTGATAGGTTGGACAAAACATCCAAATTTTTGACAATTTGTGGGACAGTGGCAGAGTAATGAGTGAGGTGGACAAGGGACCTATTTTCACACCACCGAATAACAAAACAAAGAATAAATGTAACTTTCTTGAGTAAAAATAATAACTTCGATCACAAACGAAGCCCGTTTCAACCCTCTCACTGACCTGCTTTCACTGTCCAAGAAGACAGAGCCGCTGCTCTCACAGAGGGCCTCGCTGACAGGGGACAAGCAGAAGGGGGAGGAGAAAGTGTCAGAGTCCGAGCCCATGGTGCTGTCCCGACTCACTTCGTCCGACAGCTCACAGGAGCCCTCGTCGCCCTCTTCCCCTGCCGAGGGCAGCTGCTGCTGATGCGAGGAGGGATCCGCTCCTGCCTCGCCCACCAGGCTGTGGCTCTCTGCAGAGGTGCTGCTGGTAATGTTCCTCTCCTCATCCTCATCTTCCTCCTGGGCTGCTGGGTGACGGGGGTGGGGTCTGGAGGGGATGTATTATGTATATTAATGATAATAATGCACTTTATCAGAAATGTTTTTAATGTCAGTGTATCCATTCATACTCTGACAGCATTTCTTTAAGAGGTGTATAATTAATTATCATTATAATAACTTTTTAAAGATAATTTTCAAACTGTGTCTATGCATCCAAGACATTTCAAAGGCCCTGAGGATACAACCAATGGCTTTCCTACCGTCGGCCTCGGCGGCATGCGTTCCTGCGCACAGGGGAGCTCTCCGGCGTGATGTAGCGCAGCGCCTCCTCATCCTGCCTCTGGATGCGGGAGTTAGGCACCCAGGTCAGAATCAGAGTAGTGCCCAGGCTCTCATCCTTCTCCGTGTGCACACACAGGTAGCCTGCAGGGGGCAACGTAAACCACAGTTAGGTTAGAAATAATTATGTTGAGAGACGTAAGGTAAGAGCAAACGACAAGACTTTTTATAAGTAGCAGGCAGCAGCAGCAACCCAAAAACAAACATGAAACCTTAGAAGAGATGAAGAGACAAATAGATGACGTCACAGAGGGAAACCGGAGAGGTGAGTAACGACCTTGCAACAGACTCACACACAGAGGATCACAGGAGATAAGAGAGAGAAAAATGAAGGATGTGCTGATAGTGTTCATATCAGGCCGACATAAAAAAAGGCCACTAACTAATCCATTTTAAAACCACGAGGCAATAATCACTCATCCTTTACAAGCATAAATAAAGCAGGTAAAATAATCTCACTATGTGTTACAGCAGTAGTAGTAGGATGTTTACAGTTAGACAGTAGTAGTGAGATTGCTGTAAAAGCCTGACTTCTGCTGACAGCAGAACATGTGGCCGACAGCTGTAAGTATTTAGTGTGTTTAAGACTCATTTTGAATCTTAGCTTTTAGAAAGCTTGACTTCTGTATATTTGTTTCCTGTGTACTTTCTGTTTAATTTAAAAGATGTGTTTGTGCTGTCAGTTCACTTCATTCACACCAAATAGAAATACAGCAGGAACCACACTTTGAACATCGTTCGCGCCTAACCTGGGTGGTGCTCCGCGAGGCCGGGCAGGGGCTCTGCAGGGTGCACACAAACATTATTTTTGGAGAAGATGATCTCGCCATCCAGGCCTGAGCGCAACGATGTGCCCCCCGCCCCAGGGTTGAAGGTCAGGAGGTCGGAGGCCTTGGAGGAGGCACGCCGCAGGAGCCGACCCAGAGACATCTCCTCAGGCACCGGGACACTGGGCCCATCCTCTGAGGATTTGGGAGTAGAAAAGGGAGTTTTAGGCAGAGGAGGGTATTGGAAATGGCAAGGGAATGTTTAAGAACAGGGAAGGACAAAGGCGGAGGACATAAGAAAAAAATAAAGTTAACATGCCAGTTAAACATCTTAAGGGTTGTGTGACACAACTTTGCACAATATGACAGCACAGATCCTCAGCAACACTTCAGCTCCTCTGTCACACATGTGCCTGTATTTACTGCAGCGTCCCTACTGCAGAATCCCCTCTCAGGCACCACTTGCAGCCATTAAGGCAAACACATTCTGTGTCCTAGTGTGTAACGAAACGCGTCCCACCTTCTGCAAAGAATGCACACATACACCATACTGTGTACACACACAAAGACATGTGCAAACACACTTCACTCCAGCCGTGTGAAATTCCAAACAGTTATCGGTAGCCAACAGATGTCGGCAACATCAGCGCTGGAGCATGTCGTACCACCAGTGTTTCACTTGTCCGCTTCAGAGAGAGACAGCCTCGTGTGATGAGACCAACTTCAAGTCAACTGAAAAGTGAAGCAGCTCTTTTGACATGTGTTGCTCAGGGCTTTCTTCTTTGAAAACGGGATCTTACTTTTCAGGGTCAAAGAACACAGTCAAACTTTTTTTTTTGCTCCCGTTCAATCACCTCACATAGATCTCATTGATTCATTTACTTTCTTGCTTCATCGAGGACGTCTATATCTGTACCCGTGGACCCATTTCAAGTGTAGCCATGTTTTCTTGTTGGCTGAACGCTGACATGTACTCCCCCACTCCATCTGAGGAATGTTTGCTCCTTTTTCCTCACAGGGCATGTTTACCTCCGCCTGATTGAGCAGGCACCCCACTTCCTGATGCCAGGCCCCAGACAGGAAGTCTGCTGGCACGACATCCAGGCATGACCTCGGAGGAGAGACTTTAACATGGGCCATCATTTGGCTTACATTTAAAAATGTAGTTTTTGGTTTTGCCATTCGCACAGTACATTGTGTAAAATGGGGCTGCTGTTTCTTGCAGATGAAGAAGTTATTTTATCCTTTAGTCTATCTAATGTCAGAAAATTGTGACAAATTAGAGAAAAGAGGTACTTTCATGTCTTGTTTTTTCCCACGAAGAGTCCAAAATTCAAATATATTTCTTTAAAATGATATCAAGCAAAGCAGAAAATTGTTACAATTGGCCTTTTTATTTTATGAATAACTGAACCAATAAACAAGTGGTTACTGTTAAATTTTATGTCTGTCAACTCCTTATTTTCCTACAATGATTGCAAGTGATTCATAAGCTAGACAGCACTGATTTTATGTTTTTTAAGTCTAAAAACATGATAATCTAAAACAAGAGGACAAAGTATTTGCTTGCCAAGTAACCGCTCCTCTATCGCCAAGCCACATTAGACTACAACGGAATGGCCACTAGACTATTTGCATGCTTACTGCTTCAAATAACACCACTTGTAAATAAGGCTACATACTCATACATAAGCATACTCTGTCTTTGCATTTCTGCAAGACACACTCTGAAAAACATGCTGCCTAAAACATGATGTGCATAATGACAGGCTGGGATCTTGAACATGACACACAGCTGTTTCCAGCAGCCTCACAACAGCAATAACATATTAGCTGCTGTGCTACAGTGGTTATTTTGGTCTGGGTCAGTTTGATAGGGCTCCTTCGGGCTGGCTGTTGAAAGACATTCATCGTTTGCGCTGTCAACACTTCAGTGTGCTCTCACTCTGCCTCCACTCTCTGACCTTTCACTGATTTATCAAATGACTCACATCCCTAAGTCCAGTCTCACTGTGACCTGCAGAATACTTCACATTAAAAAAAACTTTTAACACATTGCCTGCCAAAGAAAGAACTTTTAATAACAACTTGAAATCTGTACCATTGAATAGCAGCGAGTGTAGAAGCCACAAACTTTCAGGGTCTCAGCTTCTCCCCTATGGGCTACATTCATTAAGTTGTCACCCTGACATCTGAATAGACGAGCCCATACTGAACACCATGTCTGCACTGTATACCGACATGCCTGCCTGGGGCAGCTGAAAGGAGAGCAGCCACAAAGAAGCCTGAAAAACAAGGTTCTTGTAGACTCTGCACAGGCTGGGTAAATTATGAGGGAACGTAACTGGTGACTCAGTGGGAGTGTGTGTACACATTTAAGGCTCTGCTACTACGGCTGTTACAATACCAGAATTTTTAACTTCAATAGAATACTGCCATAAAAAAAGATACTCGATATATGGGCAGAAATATTCAGTTTCAAACAAATAAACAATGTCAAATTATGCAATTCGGATTCAATTTTTAGATTCAATTATTTAGGTTAAACAATCCAAATTGTGTGATTCAAATTTATATAAAAGTGATTCAAATTCAATTTCTAGTGACACATATTTCTGCCAATATCGATTCCTCTTTCGATACCGTGGTAAAAATGTGGTGAAAAAAAATTTCTAGGCACACTTTTTTGTTTTGTTTTTTTAAATCAACAACCTACAACACAGTGGTGGTACAGAAAATGTTACTGAACACATACTAACACATTTGTAATAATGCTAATATCTGTTCAGCCTTATGTTGAAAATCTGATTGAGATCTGTTTTTTTTAAATAGCTTCAATACCTCTGATACAATCAAATACAGACATGTTGTATCAGTTTAAACATGTGGTATCAACAGAGTTTCAAAGTATCTGTACTTTTGGCAACATTATTTGCTACATCTGAAGGTATCGAAGCATATAAAACATTTTTAGGAGAAGTATCATAATGATACACTGGGTGCCCTCAGATTTGAATAGGAGGTTCAAATAAGCTATTAAATACACTTAACCCCTGCAACCACTAGCCGCTAATGAGTGATGTAACTTTTATTGGGGTTTATTTGATCAGTTACATAAGGACACAAAGATGATTATACTTCTGTTGTCAATTGATAAGCTACAAATGATATTTTAGAAACATTAAGTAACACCATGATATAAATTGTCTACCGGAGAGCACAGACAATGTCCTGCTCGGTACATATCATGAACAGAATTATACCAAAATGTTAGGGACTCCTCCTTTAAAATATTTGCTTATGGTACATGTTAATGTATTTTTAAAATCACAAAAATGTATATATTTTTCTCCCTAAGGAATCATGCTTCAGTCAGGCAATCCACCTCCACCTCTTTTACATATGTATGATCACCATGAATAGAAAAGGTAGGTAGTATTTATGAAACAAAAGTTGTATTGAATTGCATTATAATGGGTGTGTATATTACTGTTCAGTGTATACTGTGAATTTAGGTGAAATGTGTTGGTGTAATCCCCATAAAGTGGGTCAACTTTACCAGAATAAAAAAGGCTGATTGAATGTAGTAACAGTGCAGCCTGTGCAGCAGAGGCTAATGTCGGGGCTCCATCAGCCCATCATTACACTCTAGTCTGACAGCCAGCATCCGCCTGACAGGAGGAGAGGGGAGGTTGGGACGAGGCTTTTGCCACCACAGCACTATTTACACAGGCCCGTACTAATATAATATCTGGGTTTTTGGCCCGAGCGGGTACTCTATCTGTACCATCTTACATACAACATAAATATTTTAGTTTAGCCGCCGAGACCATGGCCGAAATCCTTAGCTTTACCTTTCACGGCGTCCGCGTTTACAGGCAACTTTAAAGTTTGTTTTTACTACAAAAGCCAAATGTTACTGGCTCGTACCGGGGAAATGTGTCCTTCTTGGCTGTCGGTATACACCTGTTCCAGCAGGAGAAATGAATGAATAGCAAAGCAGCATGTAGAGAGAAACGGGGCCAAACGGCTCACCTTCAGTCCCGCCGCAGAAGTCTACAGCCCACGTCGGACATCCATCTCAGCGGGCAGCCGGGGACCGAGCAGTGTGTACCGGCTTCGTTTCAACGCCTTTCTCCCGTTATTAGCTCAGCTGTTACGAGCTGTAGTCTTGTTTGTATCTCTGTGTTTTCCGACAGTGACACCACACGTTTGACTGCTGCTCTTTCTACAGCAAAAAAAAAATTCGCACTTCCGGTTCAACTTTCAAAATAAAAACCTCCGGTTTGGAGAAAGCGGTGATGGCGTTTTAATTTGTAAACCGAACGTGTCATACTTCCTATAACTACTTGGTCGTGTGTGTCTAACTTGACTTAAGATCACCTACAGACCAGTCCCCCAAATTTTCGCTGCTTCCGGAATGTCAAAAGCTTTAGGAATTTTATTTTTTTCCCCGATTTAAAACACCGAGGAACATCAGGACATGAATGCATTTAAAAATATGAACAAATATTTCACACGAACTTAAGTCATCATCCAACCGGGCCTACCTTTATGATCTGACTCTTTTTCATCATAAGTGACGTTTTAAAGGTCACTGGCAAACGCTTGGATGCAGTTGGTCCATCATCGGGACCAGAGCTGGAGTCAGAGCATCCCGTCGCACAGCTGCTGGCGGCTCTACCTGTCTACATAAAACCCGTTTTAATTTAGGAAATAAATCATTTCGCTCCCTACATTAATAATATGCAATTTAACCAGTATAAGTAGTTTTTAAAAAATCCAGTGTTTTAACTGATCATATTACATTTATTGTAAATTTGGCCATATGATTAACCATTCATATATTTATTCAATACATACATTACAGTGATAGTGGTACATGCAAATGATATAGTTTGCAAGCACCATATTCACAGTCATCCATTAAAAACTGTGGGATGAAACTTATTAATACAGCCACAGTATCTTCATGGAATCTGGCCATAAGTTTTGTCAAACTATTATTTTAATGAAAAGTAATTATACAAGTAGGTATAATGGATCTCATTTCAGAGAAAAATGAAGACAGCATGAAACAGTATTTATAGCAAACAATAAGAGAACCTTCTGATGGCCGCTGCAGACAAAATCTATCTCTTTTTACAGTTTTTATTTATAATGCACTTCAATAGCAAAGACGTATAAACATGATTTGAAAAATATGAAGAGGTATAAACAGTTGTCTTGATTCAGTGCGGCTGCTAATGAAAACAGGTATATCAAGATGATGGCTCCCTTTGTTTGATATCATTACTTTTTTTTTTAGAAACCTGCTGCTTACAAAGCACTACTTCCCTATTTGAACAAAGAGGCAGAGCAAGTGTTAAGTGCATCTTGAACTAGACGACTCAAGGAACTCAGCTGGCATTTTCAACAGTGGTGGAAAACGCGAAGGCTCACAAAGGTTCTTGGATAATAAAGTTCAGTGCATCAGAGAGCCCATTGGACTGTAAACGCTTTTGACATGGGCAAAGCCAGGTTGGTCACTGTCAAAACCTGCGAGAAGAGAAAGACACAAAGTTTGACTGACAGAACTGTTGTTGTTTTTTGGAAACAAAGACCTGATATAGTAGAGGTGGAGGCAGTAGACAAGATGAGCAAAAATGGTGGACGAACACACTTATCTACAGAATGACATCACTATCTTTACGAGAAAGACAAACACCAAAGAAAGTGGTGCTGAGTCGCAAAGAACTCACCTTTGTGTCACTGCGGTACATGAAATCCCTGACTTTGTCCCCATTCGCTAAGACATAGAAGGGTGGTGAGGGCACCCCGAACACCTGCAGCCCACCCAGCACCAGACCATCGAGGGCCCCATTCAGCGTGAGAGGTTCGCTCACTACCTGAGACTGAAGAAGACATTTAGGGACAATTTAAATGTTTCTTTTGTTACTTACAACAAGAGGCCGGTAAGCATTGAAACATAATTGTATCATTCAGTAAAGAGATTTTTGAATCCATCATTAGTGCAGTGCAACATGTAAAACATTGCCTCATCAGCTTTCCCAATGCAAATATCTGTCCTATCTTCCCTACCTCCCCAGCAATGAAGATTATGTAACAATAATTTTCCATCTCGAAGGTGTCAAGACCATCCCCGTCATCCCAGAACAAGTCACCCCGAGCCCAGCCGCCTGCTGACAGTGCCACCGTCAGGAAGAAAGGGTTTCCGCGTGAGGCTGTAGTTGTCAAAGCAGGCTCCTTCACAAGAAAAGGCAGATCAAAGAAAACACAATGAAATGATTTGAAATTTGACTCTTCTCTCTTAGTGTTTCAGCTAGTTTTCAACTTCAAGACTTCAGCAAGGATGTTATGATAGTTATAGTTCAATACAACCTGATACAACATTTGATCATACAGCCATTTTCACTGATAATTGAGATTACTGCTTAAACAACTGTTAATAAAAGGTAACAATTCTTTACAAAAATGCTAAAATAAGTGGATCTAAATTTCAATCTTCTGCCAAGGAACTATACAGACAAAGTCCAACAGTGTAAACATATGTGCTGCACTGATGACAGTAACCTCTAATATTTGTTCGAAAAGTTACACAGTCACTGGTAAGCACTGCTTGTTTGTTTTACACCAGCCTCAAACATAATTCAGCTAAACCGGAGTAACAATTGTAAGTAGGACTTCTGCTTGTTTCACCTGTGTCAATTACGAATTGTGGGTTTTTCCCGTCCTCAAACATTTTATTAATAATTCATCTACCACATTTTTGTCTTTTACTGAACAAAGCTCAGAAAAATGTCTCCTATTTTGGCAGTTCCTCCAGAGTAGACACCCACCTGTTGGGGAATAATGTGTCCTCCCCTGACATGAATGTTGATGGTGTCCAAAGGGGCTGGCAGGAGCAGGTACTGGCCCTTGCTGTAAAAAGGCTGACCCTAGAGAGCATAACACAGATGACCAGGGGAACACTTCAGTCGTGCGTTACCACAGAAAGCCTCAAACATAGTGGTAAACAAACACAAAGTGATTGAATTTTTGTGATAAATTTGGGCTCAAAGGGACAGTTCACCCAAAAATCAAAAACATATTCTTTCTACCCAACTACACTGTGCGACTGCGCAGAAGGAAATTTGCATCTACACATGGACAAGAGGCTCGTGCTTGTGATAGGGCAGGATGTAAATATTAAAGGTGTCCTCCTTGGCTGAGCTGCAATGTTAGTTAGCTTAGTTAGTAAGCCTCTCATCCATCTGTGTGGTGATATGGAAAGAAAATAGTCCCTACATGAAACTGCTCACAACAACATGAATTATCTTGAGTGACTGGGTCATGATCTTTGGAAACAGACATTGTCGTTAAGTTTTTCAATTTATTTTTTGCCACTTTGAGCACCACAAGCGTAGCATCATCTAGTTCCATTATATTAGAGAGAAAGCAGACATCTCTACAGCCGATATCTCTGAAAATCTGCAACTAGTAAGTAAGTAAGTAAAGCTTTATTTATATAGCACTTTTTAAAACAGACAGTTACAAAGTTCTTCACACACATGGAAACTCACTCCAAAACAAGCTAGATGGATAAATAACACCACAATTAGGAGGAAGACAATTGTGGTATGGGGTTGAGTGACTCACATTGTGCAGGCTGTACCAAGTACTAGGGGGCAGGTAAGCGGCCAGCTCTACAGCCCCTTGCTCTAAGACTGGACTAATCAGAAGCGAACTCCCCCACAGGAACTGTCGGTCTATGGTCTGACTGTTTGGGTCAGTGGGAAACCTTAAGGGGAAGGGATTGAAAGAAGATAATGTTGTAGAAATTGAAGCATGTGGCTTGATCATTTAAATTTACGCAGAACAATAGGGGATTAAAGAGGACACATACTCCATGAATAGAGGCCGGGCCACAGTGTCAGCAGAGGTGTGTGCATGATGGAAGAGTGTGTAGAGGAACGGGAGAAGTGAGTAACGAAGGTTCAATACACTCCTCATGGCTGCCTGGGCCTTCTGCCCAAATATATAGGGCTCCTGAGGCTGTGGGACACAGACACATAGAAACACACAGACAATGAGAAGATATAGAATTACCTCCATTCATAATACATGAAACAGATGGACTGCTCTAGAAACAGTGGGAAAAAACATGGCACAGAACAGCACCCCCTAATATATATATATATATATATATATATATATATATATATATATATATATACA
>JBBPCS010000672.1:5619458-5630701 GCA_037974645.1 Hollardia meadi
GAGTACTCGGCCAAACCCATTAATCGGCCAACCAATTAAAAAGTGGTGAGTCTGACTAAAAATCACATGGATAAAAGTGAATTATAAAGTGATGGCTTTTGTGGCCATATGTGAACAATGAATTGGTGATTGTTATCAGAAATTATAATGAAAGTGAATGGGTCATCATATGGGCCCTAAAAGGCCTCCCTACAGTGTGTCTTCAATAGACAAAAATTATTTCAAGGTGAGGTAATTTGACCTTAAGTAACTGTTTTTCTGTTGAAAGATGGAACTCTCTCCTAATACTAACTTCTCTGCAGCAGTAAGCAGCCTGTAGCCTGCTTCGGCAAAAACTAATTGCGTGCCTGGTAACTTGTACATGGAAGGTGTAGTGAACCAACAGCCTCAAATTGTCAAAAATATGTTTTACAAGTCAGTTGAGAAATCCCTACGAAATGCAGCATTAAGAACAGCCTAATGATTCATCACATTGAAGTAGTCACTGGAGGTTTCCCTTCAGGCCTGTATAAGATGACACAGATGCTTTTGTTTGATTTCCTTCACGGTTTCAGACATCAATGGCAGAGTTGAAACATACTAGAAGGATCTGGAAGGAACAGTGAGGATCTCTGCCTTGGGGAGATGACTGTTGAAAAGTCTATGTATTTTGTGTTCATTTTTACACTTTTACGTTCAACATTTAATGGAGATCACAACATCAAATATCTTAGCCTTCCTTGTCAACACTGTTAATCAGCTAAACTTTGTGTTGTCTTGTTTTAGTGGGGAATGTCACGTGTTGGCCCCCGTTCAGGGCAGGCATACCCAGTCAAAGCACAGTCAATCTACTGTTGTGATAAGATAGTGTCACAACTTTTATTTAGCAAGCCTGCCTTAGTTCAATTTCAATCAAGTCTACACAGCCAAAAGTCTTAACGTAGTCTTAAGTCAATTGTTATAAAAGGCCAGCGGATGTGTAAAGGGAGGCTTGAGCATAATGTGTGAAGAAGCATCTATAAACAGTTATAGCTGCTGAAATCACTCACTAGGTTTTAGTCATTGACACATCCTCCCTACAATGGAAAAGCAGCTGTCCTTAAAAATAGCCAAATTTGTGAGGAAGAGAGAGAAAAGAGAGACATAGTCTTTTCTCTGTTGCTCTTTTATTTGTATCGCTCTCATCCACTCATTCATACACACACACACACACAAATCTATAGATGGCCTCTTATCATTTGTCACCCTCCACTACACCAGCAGACTGTCTAACAGGCTAAGAGAAGAACCTGAGACATGATAGGGGATTAAAAGGCTACTTTAATCTGCTGCTTATCTTTAGTTGCTTACTATCTTAGTAGCTAATGGCTCTGCCTGGAAATTATCTGGGAATCTGGCTCAGTTTCAGCAAGTTAGCCAGCCAAAATACTACGGAATCCATTCTCTGTTTACAATGTCCTCTAGTAAACAACACCATACAGCACAACCATTTCTTTATATTTTATTCCAGCCTTCCCTTGCAAAGTAGTTGATACTTCATTGTCATAATCCTTGTGTATCACATCATACAAACACAGATGTTTGTGTGGTTATTTTGAACTGGCCTGCCGCAGGTTGTGCATGATTTAATCAACCAAACTACAAAGACTCATCATGCACAACAATGCCATGGTTGACATGGAACTTTTATAAATTAGAAACTACAGATGAAGCACACGTACTGCATCTCTCCTGCTAATTTCAGATGGCTGTAAAAATCTAAAAAACTGAAGGGGAAAGCTTTCATAAAGTCTAATGCAAGTGGATGACTGGTAAGTATCATCCTTTTAAACTTTACCTCAGAAACACATATTTTCTTGCGTTAAGCATCTATGTTCACTGCAAGTATTTATGTCTAGACATCTATTGATGAGCCCACTGTAAAAAACCCAAATTTCATCATCACATCACACATTACCTTGCAGTGCCTCTGCACCATGTACTGTGCAAGGCCCTAGAATATTATATTAATTCTTCTAAGGCTGCTGCTTGTGTGCAAGCAAAGGACTTGTGTTCAGACTTGTGAAAAAAAATAAGAATAGTTGAATTACTATTAAAGGGGTTATGAATATCTCCAAGACCATAGTATAAAAAGGTATTGGCCCAGGTTTCAACAGCAGTAATACTAAAATATTTTCCTTAAAATAAGTAACTTTGCTATTATGAATCTGGGATGCCCAGGGGGAAGTAGATTAAATGAAAATATGAATGAGGTTGGGGAGAGTTTTAAAACAAAATAATAAGCATACAGTTTACACAGAGCAAATTCCAATACGGTAACTTAACGTTAGTCCAATAAAAGAGATCTTTAAAAAAAAAATCACCTCAAGTTTCTCAGAAAGCAGGACATTTTATTTATCATGATCTCAAGGAAACGGTTCCCCTGATTCCTGAGAGTGGACTGTTGGATTGTAAATGCTCTACGTTAATAATGAAATGTTGGTATAGTTAATTGTAAGTTTTCTAAAGCACATATTACTTAAGAACGAGTGCTTTTAGCTTGTAGGCTAACGTTAACGTTAGCTTACTTCAGTCATGTCAACCATCACGCAGCAAACAGACAGAATTAAAGGTTTTCTAAACGACAACTATTTTAGTTTGGAGTTGTAATATTTTCTGGGATTGAAGGCAGAATATCACTAACGTTAAGTGAAACGTGTAGTTTAGCTTGCAACTCCAAGCTAATGTCATCTAACTTAAGCTAGTTTATCCATTTAGCCCCTTACCTTTTGTGGGAGACCAGCGCAGCAAAGCAACGCCAAAATGCACCACAACCGGATCCGACTGCTCACTGTCCAGTCCATATTTGCTGGTCTCAAACCGGGATAGACAGCTGGTCCGGACGGCCGTTGACTACATAGAAAACGTGATTTGGCTCACAACCAGATGTTACGAAATTTTCTGCAATTGTTGTCACGTTAAAGGCAGGGAGCGAGCCAGCAGCGGTAGGTACAACGTTAGATCCGCTTCTTCCTGAAATGATGAAAAGTGTGGGGGTTGGACTTTGGGATAGATATCCGCCACGAGTGGAGGAGGGGGGGACGTTAGAGTCAGTGTGAGCCAATGAGAAAAGGCCCACAGTGACACCGGATGTGGTATAAAGTGCATCCGGGGGACATTTTCTGCAGAAGTCCATCCTTTGAAAAACACGAGGTCTGTTACCAGACGCCAAATCCTTGCATTTAATATGGCTGGGAAAGAAGTAATTAGCCGCATATCTTCGATTCAGTATTATGATACATAACTTTATTTTGCAGAAGAAACTACTCTCGCTTTGTTAACGCATTGAGATGCATATTATTGTAATGTGTGGCTAGGCGGCCTAGTCACCAGGCTGGATAGGTGCGGAAATGTGGAGGTACGTTTTGATTTTTTTCTTTTTCGTAAAATGAGAAATGCAATTAATTATTTTTCTCTTACAGTATGTTGTCCTGTCCACAGTGCCGGTGATAAGCTCGGATCAATGTGTTTTTTAGGTGACTGCACATCCACACGTGGGCAGAAGGGAGGTGTATTTTGAGATGGTCAGCCAAGGCCCCTTGTGAGTATTTATTTAAAAAAATCTCTTTAAATCTTCTTTTTGATTCATGAATGATGTTTGTTTTGCGTTAGACTTCTGATGTGAATATGAAGTCAACATTAAATCTGACATGACCCCAATCATCGGTCAGTGGTGAATGTTTCAACAATCAAATTTAGAAGACATTTTTTTTATTTGCAGGAACTAGAGGAAATGGGTTTTGGTGTGGCTGGATACCTGGGATCGCAGTATAGTAAGTATTTGAGTGAGCAGAAAGTTGCTTGCAATGGTTAAGAGTGATGATCATGATGCGTTAGACTTCTGATTTAATATTGAAGACAAATTGGATCTGACATAACCCACAACCAGTCTTAAATGGATGGTGTGTCAATGACGGAGCTTACTCAAAGTTGTTTTCCACTTCTGCAGGCTGCAATGCTCGAGAAGTGGCCACACGACTGTAAATAACAAGGAGATGCTATGACTCTTGGGATTGCTGTACATGTATTCTTGAACCAGAAGATTTACAAATATATATTTTCATAGCACTGTATGTAACAAATGGTCTGTATGAATAAAGCATTTGTCATCAAACACAGTATTCATTGGATTCTTTACATTGTTTTACATGGCACTGTACTTTAAACCTGAATGGCCTTTTCCTTGGCCATTCACACAGGTCAAGAGTAGTGCAAGATCATGTTGTCTTGTCATAACTGGAGTTTCTTGGCAATTTCACCAAGTCTCTCTTTTAAAGCAAGACACAGAATCTACGGCAGTTCGCAGAAATGATTTTATTGTGCAAAAATGCAGTTGTAGGTAAATTTGAAGTACTGCTAATCAATTCTTGCATGTGAATATATTAAAAGAATAGAAATTGCAGCCTGGCAGATAATGGAGTTTCTATAACTATGTATATAACAATATTTTAGAATTAAAAAAATTTAATGATTAATTGGCAAGAGCTGCAACAATCCGAGTCAATTTATCTTATTGCTGGTCACCAGAAAATTGACAACTGGTCTTTTTTTGTTTTTGTCAAATTGCAAAAGGACTCTTCCAGCTTCTTTAATGTGAGCATTTTATGCTTTTCTTTCTTTTATATCCTTGTAATTTGAGTATCTTCGGGTATTGGACTGCTGGATGGACAAAACGAAACACCTGAGGTCACCTAGACTACCGGGAAAATGTGATGGACATTTTTCAATATTTTCTCACATTTTATAAAAATGGTCTGTCGACAAAATAATCAGATTTATCGCAAATGACAATAACCTTCAAACATAAATATACAATTTAGAAAAGTATGGAGCTTTGATATATGTAGATGGATGCATTATGAGTGTGTCATGTTCTAATTCAGTGGTTTCTGAACTTTTTCACATCAAGGATCCCCTTTGATAAGACTTTGTCCCACAGTCCCCCACTTGATTAGAATTTGGCTTTTAGATAATTTAATACAGAGTGCATGAATCCCATGACTAATAGTCATACATTGTGTTGGATGGATGGAAACTATAGTGGAAATTTTTTGTAGGGGAACCCCCATTGATCCGAGAAGTACTGCTCCAATTTCCTTCCTTTTTTGTTACAACC
Source organism: Hollardia meadi (assembly GCA_037974645.1). Classification (NCBI taxonomy): domain Eukaryota; kingdom Metazoa; phylum Chordata; class Actinopteri; order Tetraodontiformes; family Triacanthodidae; genus Hollardia; species Hollardia meadi. Next base: position 5,624,593 of record JBBPCS010000672.1, read on the forward strand.
ACAAATCTGCACAATTGTTCTTCAAGCAAAAGGTTTTATTGATCCCACAACGATCAGAACCAGAACATTCTGTGACATCACTGAACACAACAATGTTTCATATTTCAATCCTTGTGCAAATGAATAACACCAAAACCTGTGAAAACAGGTCATGTCTTGACAGACACAGCAATGGCACAAACATTTTTTTTCTCTCTATCTCCAACTGATGCAACAAATGTGTTGGCTCACTATGGAGGAATGTTTGATTATTTTAAAGGCACTTTCTGCCTCATACACTTTGCCAACACACACATTTGAATGTTAAACATAAAATAATGGGCATCTGAAAAGCAGCTTGGTGCCTTGGCAGATTACAACGTTACTGTTGTAGTTTATTGGTGTTATTCCTCTTAAATGTACAGTACAGAAAGAAACAAATCAATAAATGGTTCGTAACAAAAAAAGAACAATCATTAGCTGGATATCAACAACATTAAATAATATGGCTAATATCCAGTATGTCATTTGTTCAAATAAAACGGGAAGAGTGGGTTTGTTTCCCACTCCCCGCAGATTATATCTCCATCTTATGAATTTATCCAAATTTGAGCTGTACGTTACTGCAGTCGTCCCAATAGAAACACAAGATAATGAACGGATTGCTTTTTTTGTCACGCTTCCCTCCTAGTAGCCTTCAAAGAGGACTGACATTACTTTGGCAATAAAAACATAAAATTATTACTTTTGCTCAACTCTGAATACAACGTGAAAAAGAAGGCTTGAAGCATGTTGCGTAGAAGAACGTCGTCAGTGAATGAGCTATTCCTTGCACAGCCAGGGAGCTGCATACATTCATCAGACCTAGGCAATGTTCAGCTGCTGTGTTTTGCAAGTAAGTTTTAATTCACCCTTCTAAAGTCAGTTTTAGCTCTAATCCCTACCACACAGTTGAAAGCACACACACACTGTGTTATGATAGTGTCCATGTTCAGTATAGACTGACCCAGTATCTACGATGGACACAGTGCGATTGATCTGTTTGCATATAAGTGCCAGGCGGCTGGCAGCAAGTGCGGATGGGTGGTAAACGAGTCTTGATATCCCTGTGAAATGTGTATTAACGGATGCAGGGGCTTTCAGCAGAATTGTAGAATTTTTCAGATTATTCCCTCAAATGTTTGCCCACTCAGATATACACACTCTTCATCAGTGGCCTAAAAGTTCTTGTAGGGTTATAGCAAAAATTAAACCGCCTGATTAGAAAAGTTGCACAAAATTCACATTTGGTGCCGCTGTACATCACAGGTATTATGGTTCTTCTGGTTGAATCTGATGGCTATTTGTCAATCTGCGCACATTTGTTAAACAGTATCAACATGCCCCATGTGTTGTATTTCATCAGAGAATTAATCTGTATGTTTGATGTCATGAAAACTGTGCGATTGGATGACTGAGTCACAGTTCTCTCCCGTTTTTTCCCCCCATCTTTTAGTTGCCACTGATGATCACAAGCTCATGCAGCACTTCCAGTTGTGTGAGGGCACTTCATAAGTGGCTGCACATTGGTGCAACAATGGGACTGGAACATGGGTAAAAATATTGGAGAGTTGGCCCAGCCCATTGATGCACCTGTAGGTGTCAGGGCTGGGGGTGCGGGGTCTTGTCATATTGCCATGGTGATAAAATGTCCATCGTTATGCACTTATAATATTCACATGTCAGAGACGTCAGACTCCTCTGGTTCTGGGTCCTTCAAGGCATCATTTGTCACAGTAACCAAGTTGGTGTTTGAACGTGTGTCCATGGCAGAGTGCATTATGGGTAGCCATAAATCATCCATGTTTGGCATCACAAATATTTTCTGTGGGAGGACAAGCACAGTACAAAGCAAATTGTGATTTGCGATTGTAATTTCAGCAATAAACAGCTAAAGCTATTGTGAAGGGATGGAGCAGGAACTACTGATTAATATGCTTTTGTAAAGATAAGATATATATCAAAGACAGAGGCATGAGTAGGGCTGTGTATACACTCAGTCACAATAACAACAGTGTGCACTGCAGGACTGTATTTTACTGGACGTATGGTTGAGAGGGGGAGGTACATAATAGTAACCCCCAGAGGAGTCGGGCAGAGACAAATGTAGACATGTGGTAGACCTGACAGGGACACAGTAGTTTGCAGGTGTGCCTCGAGGTGGTTAGGGTTGCATAGATATATGAGGGGTGGGAACGCCAGAGGCAAGCTGCTTTGAAGTGCATGTTGGTGGGCAGCGATAAATTAATCCTCTTTTATCACCCGAACCCTCACCCTAAAACATCTGGGGGGGGGCACTCTTTTTGTCCTTGAGAAAACGTTTATCCTCTCAACCGGGGTTTAACACCATGGTTTATCACATCACCTGTACTAACTATATCGACAATGTCAATAAATTGTATCTATGACTTAATGTTTGCATATGCACAGTTTCCTGTTTTTGTCAGTGTATACCTGGAACTCCTGGTCCAGCTTCCTCTCAATCCAGTCAGTCACATGAACTAAAGTGACCTCCCTCTCGCCCAGTTTAGGCCGTGCTTTCAGCTCCAGGTGAGGTGGACTCCGGAAACCATACCTGACAGCCAAGAGGAGACATTGATGGTGAGAATTACTGACTTACATGAAAACAGACATCTTTCGTTTATTCTACAAAATTGAATACATCTTCCTATTTCACAACATGAGGCACTTTGTTGAGGAAATGCACTACACAAATAAAGATCACTATGATGCTGCTGATCGGTGGTTCCCAACATTGTTTGGCTTGTGACCCCTTTAGATGAGTCCATTTCTGACCAATCATCATAAATAACGGCCTCAGTGTATACATTAATTTTGAGCATTTCAGACAAAGAGTGATTTTCCCTTCTAGAACTTTTTCATTTGAAGGACAGTTAGAGCCCATTATTCACAAGAAAACAATTAAGGAAAAATCAGAAAAATATATATTATATATAATAACATACAAATGTACATTCACATACAGGTTTGTGAAATAGAAATATATTTTTCTTTCTTTTTTAATCATCTGGTGACCCCTCTGATTTGTCTCGGTACCGACTTACGGGTTGGGATCACTGCTGCAGTTGAAGGTGTTCAGATTAATAAGGGTGATTAGATGAATTCTCATTATAATTAAGCTTACAAAGCACACAGTGTGTACTTAAGGATCTACAGTTCAACATCTTTAATGAAGACAAATACATTTGTGCCCTGATTTTCTTAAATGTTAACACTTTTATTCTTTCACTGTGTGCATGCCTGTATTTGCCCAGCAGAGGGTGCTGATTATATTTTCAAGCCAGGATTCATGACTACATCCCACAGTCTCCAGTGCACTCCTCCCTGGAAGTGAACATACCAAATCCTGTCCGTGGGGGGAGGTGGGATGTTGACAGCCAGCGTCCCGCGGCACTCTTGCACCTCCACAGTGAGCAGCAGGGGCGTGTTGGACACCTCCTCCATCTTCTTCTTAATGAACTCCGTCTCTGTAGCCTTCTGGAAGTACTTTGACTTGGCTATTTTGTCCACAAAACGCATGATCTTGCTTGGTCTGTGGCCTCCCACGTAGCTACGTGAGCAGATGATGAAAACGCAGGAGGAGGAAGGGAGGGAAGGAGTGAGTCAGGTTCGTCATTTATTCATAACAGCATCTCTTGCTACCTGGCACCCACGGTGGAAGGGAGCGACTGGGTACTACATTAAATCAGCAACAAGCTTTTTAAAAGTGTGGGAGTGAGTGGGTAGGTGGATGGATGGACTGAAAGAACATTCTGCCTCATCAGTGTAAATTTGTTTCTGCCCGTTTTCAGCTCAGATACGTGATGATGTTGTTGTAAAGATGTTGTTGCTCACCCCTCGCCTCCAGGAAGAACGGCTTTGTCACTGACGAGTTCTGGGGGATCTTCTTCATCTGATGAGCCAGCACTAGATGATTCCTCATCGCTGTCTGCCAGACAGTATGTCCGTGGCCTGGGCCTGTCACTCACACACACACACACACACACACACACGCATACAAATACACTTAATACTACAAAGTCAGGCTCTAATGGCTTTACACAGAACCATTAACGATTAAGACTAAATCCCATTAAATGCATCTCTACTGATATAAAGTAAATCATAGGAAATTAATCTCCAATGATTCACTTCAGGAAATAAAGTATAATACAGAACAAAATGTATTGTTTCAGTGACAGGCATCTATTCCCAAACTCACCAGTCATTGGACAAATCCACGGTGGTAAGCGTCCAGAGAGGATTAGTATATTAAGAGAAGGGAGGAAGAGCCAACAGAAAAAGTTGTGGGAATTGTGAGAAAACACTAATATTGTTCAAAATGCAAGTCTACCAAATTAACATCCAGTTCAGAGCAGTTACTTTAGCAAAAAAAAAAAAAACTTAATCCTTTAGACATCCTATTTTGGCCTATTCACTGAGAATGTATTATAAGACAAAAACAAGAACAAACATGGAGGGGTAAGGACAAGCTGTGACGGATCACTCTCAACAATCTGAGACATTCAACAAAAATCGGACTCCGCTTCATAAGCTTTATTACAAGCTGTTGAAGAGAGTAAATGAAAGGCTCACCACTCTTTTCCGTGCTCCCCGAGCCCCTCGCCCTCCTTCCCCAGACGGGCCAGGTTCATCTTTGTCTCCAGTGTCATGAGGAAGGAGCCAGTGTAGGAGATCTCCAGATCAAACCACAGACCTAGACGCAGACATATTATGTTTTAATATTAGAATCAGGCTTCTTTACATCCCCTAACAACGCAGCAGCGTCGAAAATAACCAGCTCTGAATGCCGTTTCTGTGAATAAAGAAGAACCTTCTGCCTGGTGTCTAATTGCTGTAAGGTCCCCTGCAAGGCTGCCAGGAAGAAGACCTATCCTCAAGGAAATGCTGAAAAGGTCACCTCTAGGGCAACATTGCCTTCTTATTGGCTGATTTTACCAGGCTTCTTCCTGTTTACATATTGCACTTCTCAGAAGGCGAGGGGAGAACGATTGGGATTTCGATACCCCTGCTGTTTGCTCAATGAATACTAACCTCTGCAACTGATTAGTGTTAATCCTCTGCCTCGCTCCTTCCTCTTCCTTATTTTCCACTCTCCACAAATGCACATTGATTTGCACGTGTGTGGCAACAGTGTCAAAGAGAAGCTAAATGACTTTAAGTCGGGGTGAGTTAAGACACCGTCTCATTGTCTCTGTCTAGAACAAGACACACAGGAGGGAGAGACAGTCTGGACTACCTGATTAATTTTGGAGGAGTCAATATATCTGCACCACTCACATAAGCATGTGTGTGTTTCTATATAGAACTGGAAAATATATCATAATAACAGCAATATTATCTGAGACAAGATGTTGCCTTGGATCTAGGTTGCTGTAATATATAGCTTTTATGTTGTTTTTTTAGTGACAGTATAGTGAAATGAATTTATGGAACTTACTTGGCCACCATATCCACATTAATGACTTTTAGCCATGCATTTTCAGTGTGTTGGTCGGGCTACAATTACTGTACATATTTTAAACACTTCGTGCCTAAACATTCAGAAAAAATGACTATTCTTTCTTTCTTCTTTCTCTCATTTTTTCTCATCCAACGAGTCAACTACTTTGATTGCGACACCCCCCCCCCCTCTGGCTATACATTACATTAACTTCACAACACATTTTATACCACAACTCTTTTTTTTATCACATTCAATGGTTTGGTTGTCTTTACAACGAGCATTAGAGTCTCACAGGGCAGCTATAGTGTGAGCATAGACTTGTTTTTAACACTAATATCATCCAGTCCAATGGTAAATGGACTGCATTTATACAGTGCTTTTATAGTCTTATTGACCACTCAAAGCACTTTACAACACAAGCCAGCATTCGTCAATTCATGCCCACATACACTGGTGAGCAATGGCTGCCATACAAGGTGCCACCTGCTCATCAAGAGCGATAAGGATTCACACAAACACTGCAACAGCCATCGGGAACTATTTAGGGTTCAGTATCTTGCCCAAGGACGCTTCCATGTGGCTTCAGTGATTGGGAATTGACCTTCCCGAGGGCGGGGGGGGCGG
>JBBPCS010000672.1:5630801-5645769 GCA_037974645.1 Hollardia meadi
TAAACATGGTCACATTATAAATGTCTAGATACTGAATAAAGAAAATAATTAAATCAGCAATGCCAATCTCTACTTTGCACAAGCATTTAAGAGTTCTTGGAGCACAGTATTAATATTATAAATCAAACGATGTCCTCCCAACATTAAGTAGTCAGGAAGCACTCTCACTCTCCTTATCATCACCACAAGAGAAGAAAAATGGCTACAAGATGTGAAATTAGGTGTGTTACTATCGAAGCAAATGCATCCTGTTGGGTTCATGCAGGTATACAGCACAGCACTTTTAGAGATGCCATTCCCCCGGGACTAATTATGTGCTGGGATCATCTGATGATGCTTTGTGAGTATATTTCTGTGGGTGTATATGTGCAGACAGAGCACATTAATGAGCATCACAGACTCAGCCGTGGAAATGTGCCTGAGAGGAGAATGAATCATGACTGGCTCATTCAACTGCAAATGCAAAAAAGGTATTACATTGGGAATGCTCTCATATCTTTAGATGCAGACCATCGAGAACACCGTGTGAAATACATGACATACCTAGCTTCTCTTCCTACCTTGGTGGTCCACAGAGGGTGCGGAGGCATGGAGGATCTTTGGTATGGAAAAACCCATGTCTAGCTCTGTCAAAGTCAGCTCATTCATAACATATGGTAGCTGGAGACCAAAAAATACAGGAAATGCAGCCATCAGAGACACAAAATTATCTTTTGAACTGATCCCGCTGGCACACAGAAACATTTTTTTTTTCCATTTGTTACACTGCAGACCTGTATTTGTGCAAGCTAGTACCAGTACCAACCCTGATCTTACTGAGCTTCATTTGGATCTTTTTTGAGACGACATTAGCCCAGTACTTCTCTCCCAGAAAGTCCCAGAATATCCTTCCCAGAAAAGCATTGACCCAGGCCTCAGGCTCCACAGTCTCCTCTGAACTCCTGCGCACCTGAAGTACACACAAACAGGAATGAACTGTAGCCTTAATCTTCTTGATATAAAATTACGTTAATAGGAAATGCAAATGCAAACTCACGTGAATTGGATGTCATTATCCAGGTAAGTTATATAAATACAGATCATGTGTTTAAACAAGGAGCACATTTCTAATCCTTTCTTGCATATGCTCTGGCATTGCAAAGTTCTTTTGAGTGTTACAACCACCAACTATCGAATCAAATAGCAATACAAACAAAATGTGGGCCCACTCAGAGAAATATTGCTCCATGAAAATACAGGGACTTATTGAGTTCATATTGTGCTTTAGATGTGCCATTTCCCTAACAAATCTACAATTAATCAAATGATTTATAACCAAGTGACATGACCATGGGTCCAAAAATACCCCCACTTTGCCTGGTTGGTGGTCCAAGTCTCTCCTGCACCCCTCTGTTTCATACCTTTTTAGTAGTTTTGGGGCTGCTCTCAGGGCTGTGCCCAGGGCTGTCAGTGGCAGTTGGGCTTCTGGATGGTGCCTGGGGGTTGACATATTTGGCCATGTAGACATTATAGTCCAATAGCATCTTCTGCTTCATCCCTCCCGTGGAGCCACAGGAGAGAGCAGAGGAGGTCTCTCTGTGGCGAGACTGAGACAGCTCCTCCAGGCTTCCCCGGCTGCTGCTCCTGCTGTCAGCCTCCAGGCCTCCACCAGATTGGGTGCTGCTACTGCGGCTATGGGAGGGCAAGAAGGCTAAAAGTGGGGGGTTCGGGTTAGTAAGGGGAGATTAATGTGACACAGTTTTGCCTCAACAACATTTTCAATGACTCGAATCACTGCACCATAATACACATACATAATGCATGCTCAAGACTTTGGATAGCATCTATGACACACTGCATCATGTCTCATATTCGCACTGAAATAGTAATTATCAACACAACTGCTATGTATATCCACAAAACAGCTTGATATTTCAATCATCTTTCCAGTAATCCTCTTCACCCTGTACTGCCTTTATCAGTGGACCCACACAGTGTGAGTGTTTTCCTTTGAATTGGTCCTTATCCTTGCAGGCTTATATTCCACAGTGGCGACTGATGCTATAATATGCTGCTTCTCTGTGCATGTAATCCTGCTGACCCATTCACACTCATCTCTTCGCTTAGTTGAGGGGATTGGCAATCCCTAAGCCGGGGCTTATGCACAGATCTGATGGCTGTGCAGTTACACACTCAAGAGAATGGCTATTCTGACTGTGGGAAGTGATGTATGCCTGTGCAAATGCAATATGTGTGTGGAAAGAGCGACCTTGGTGTTTGCATGTTGGTGTGTGATACTGTACATGGCTCAAACTCACCACTCTTGCAGATGCCAGGCGGACCGCCACCTCTCCCCTCTGTCTTAAGCCGGGACGCCAAAAGAAATCTCCGGAACCACTCTTCCTTTTCCCGACCCGTCCTCCCAAACAGGTAGATTGTCAGGTCCCCACCCCCAGAGGTCGGTCTTTTGGGTTCCTCCGCTGGTCCTGATACTTCAACTTTCTCGCATTTGTCTGTTCGTTCTAGCTTCTCACCCAGCCCTATTAATTTGTCCTCCCCACCTTCCAGCTTCTCTCCCTGGGCCTTGGACATGAAGTCTTCCTGTTTGGCCAGCTCAATACAAATGGGGTACTTCTTGTTCCAAACTCTCTTCCTAGCCAAGCTTTGAGGCACCAGCTGGATCTACGGGGGCATATAGATCAAATTCATATAATTAAAACACATGAAGATGATAATGTTGTTTTGCAGTAGAATGCCCACATTGAAATGAGGACAAACAAAAATTGCCATTATTCATGTTGTACTGCATGTTGTATTGAAACAGTACATGCAATTTTGTTAACATTCATTCAAGCATTAATTTTTCTACAGCCTAAACAACTCTGACACAGATTTTAACATTGCTAAAACTTTAGGGTTCTTGTGTTCTCTGGAGGTGTGTAAAACCATAACAGTGAATGCATTTTTGGGGACACTGTTATGTGATGTACTGTTATGTACATAACTCCTACAAATGCAGGTAACATGGTAAACATCCAAAATACTGATCATGAAATGATACTTTAGGGAGCCGTTCAGTTCCATATGATGAGGACAACCATAATAACCCCTTTGCATTGATACACGGACACGAGAAATGTCTTCTTACTGTCCTGCCTTCAGATATACAAAACCACTGAGTCAGCACACAGATACACAAGACACATAGTTGTGTGTACAGGATCAGTGACCTGTGATATTCACTCCTTGTTTACATACAGTATGTGACTCTGAGTAGCTTTGTCACTGAACATGACCTATTAGCAAGTATGCACTCAGGCAAAGGCAAATATGAGGGGACATGTGCTTGATGTCACTATCTGTTAAGCATAAAAATACACTGCGGAGACACACACACTTAACACATTAATGCTTCCCCTCCCCTCATTTTGTCCTTCTATTTCACAAGCAGGCACAGAAACACATGACAAAGCATTTCAGCATCTTTCTTCCTTTTCGTATTAGCCGCTCACACCCACAACCAGCCACACCTTGCTGTCAGTCAGGTCATAGATCTTCTGGCTGATGTAGGTGACGTCAGGTTTAGGCTCAATGTGTGTGGCGCGGCGGGAGATGTTGCGGTTGGGCTTGGACAGACGCAGGACGGAGCCCTCCAGACGGACATAAACAGAGTGGGTGAGGGTGGCGTGGTACATCTCTGGGTCGTAGCTGTGGATCTCATTCATCCAGCCCTGAGCATTTGAAGGAGTGGAGAGGGGAAGAGTATTAAATGACAGAATTTACTCTCACAGCTTATATGCACACTTCTGGGGTGTAGGTTTTCTCACTAGTTGAGTTACTTTGTGGTTTCTGGTGAGTTGATCAACCTTGATGGCTGAAACAAGCAGGCATGTTTTTACGGACATAATAGCCAGGTGGAAATGAAGGCTTTTTAATTCCTCACCCTCTTAAGTGCCTCAGACTTCTTCAACAAGAGTTGATATTGGTGTTTATATTGTCCAAATATGTATTGTCTCTGCCAAATGTTCATTGTGCATATGTTGTTTGAGGGATGACAGAAGATAGCAGCCTTTAACCTGCATGTCTATAAAGATTCAAAGTCATTCAGGTTATCTCCCAAAAATAAGCAAAAGGCAAATGAGGCAATACGCCCACAAATATATTTTTGGCAAGATGTGTAATCTCTTGTTATTTATCAGCCAACATATATGCCCATAAACAATATATCCGTGATTACCTAATATCACAATGAATTGCTGGGCGCTAATAGTAAACATAATCGATGAAACCTCGAGGAGGAGCAGTGAAACACCTTCAAGAACAACAGCAAGTCAGCTTGCATTTAAACCTGCAGTGCAGAACTTCTGTCTCCCCCTTCTGGTGGAGAGAGTAATTACATGAACACTGTAGACACCACAGGCTCCGACATCCTTCTAGCTACTGTAGCCTGTAGCCTATGGCTGTAGCCTACTCTGTCACTATGGCTACTCCCTCCTTCTGCTCTGGAAAACCAATCTTTGCTAAAATGCATCGCTACTGGTAAGCCAGCGCAGGAATGTCGCCACAGACAACAGTTTAAAAACTCTGCTTTACTGTGAAATACGGAGATATTTATGTGGTGCAGCGCCTCAAAGTTCATACAAAACAGCAAAAGATGGTGGAAAGTGGAGCGTCTGAAACGCTGGCTCTTTGTTGATCCTCAGAGCAAAGCAAAAGACAAAGACAGAGAGTACGTTTGTCCCCACTGTTGCTGCCCTGCACTTGTATGCTCTAGGGTCTATCGTTCATCTGTGTGTATCATGTTCTGCACAGCCACAGAGCTCCTTTTTTTTGGAACAGCTGTGCCCTCAAGTCATAAGGCTCTCCTGTGCAACAGCTTGGTACCACTATGGCACACACATATAAGAACACATGGTTACATAACTCCCTCAAACTAGGAGAGCTTCTAGGTTAATTGAAACAGAAAAGGGGGCCAAGACCCACCGTCTTGGATTTGAATGTTTGGTCCTAAGATAAACCATATCCATCACTAGAGAAAAAGTGTAATATAACCCCAATATGTTGCTGCTCATCACCATGAGGCCGTATAGTGTTAAACTCTCATCCAAACTCCCACCTTTTCAGTATCAAAGGAGGCTCTGTGAGCAAAGTCAATTGAAACAGCAGGGTAAATTTCCGTACTTGGTTAGGATGAAATGATGTTAAAATAAGAGAGCGAACAACAAATAGTCTAAAGGCACAAAACAAAAGCCTCTAGGGACTACAATCCTAACTACTATAATTTAGCTTATGCTTGATAGTAAACCAAAAAAATGGCATTCTGTGTAGTGTATTACACTGTCACATAGGAGGGGTTCTCCAAGGAGGCATGGTACAATAAATGCAGTGCCCTATAGCCATATATCATACAGATCCTATCATGTGTAAACCCTGTATGGTTAAAACCTAATATAGGTTATCTTGATTATTGGTAATACAAAACAAGGTCTTTTTTTCACGCTTGCATTCAAATCTGTGACTTTCCTGTAACCACATCTGCACAAAACACGCATCTTAGCCAAGGAAGGAGCTAATAAAGCTACAACACCTGCTAAAAAAAAAGCCAAGGTCTTTGAGAGAGAGAGAGATCAATAGCGCACACAGAGTTGGGTAAAACAAGTTTATATTTTGAAATCAACAGGCCCATCTATACTGTGCTTTGTCTCACCTTGAAGATTCCCGGTTCTTTGATGTCCAGCTGGGACACATTCCAGTGCTCTATCCTTCGCCTCACTTTTCTCGTTCCTGATGAGGAGCGTCGAGGAGAGGACAGCCAAAGGACCAGTAAGGCTAACGTGAACCCGACTACAATCCCATGCACCACCGCACATACATATGGTGGCACAGGAAAGACTAAATACCAGTATACCAACTGTGTCAGGAAGATGAGGCCAGTCACAGGTACAGTGTCCAACTCATCCTCCATTTTCTCCTCCTCCTCTGTGTCAAGTTCACTACATAACCCAGTGCTACCAGTATGGGGCTGCCGGGACCCGGAACGATCCCCATCCGGTGTTTCTGTATCGGTACATAACTCAAAGTCTTCACTGTACAGTTCATAGAAGTCCTCGTCTTCCTGTCGAGCTACCAGGGCTGACATAGAGCAGCGGCCCAGAGTGAGAGAGGGAGACTTGGGGAAAGTGGATGAGGAGGCCTGGGCGAGGGCTGGAGCTGGTGCCAGTGATGGGAAGGAGAAAAAAACAGAGTCAGAGCCCTTGCCCGTTGGGGTTTCTTCCTCTTCTTCACCTTCTGCCCCTTCCTCCTCCTTGATGCTGTAGTTGTTGTTACCTTCTGTGTGTCCGTTTACTGCCGTCACTCCAGTGAGCTCTGACGCACTAGAGGACAGCAATTTGGCCCGATGAGTGGCACTTCCGACAGCTCCCGCGCCAGACTCATCCCCCATGATCTTACAAAAAAGCTGCAGGGGGTCTGACATCACCTCTGACAGCCGCCGCTTGGTATCTTCTATCCTAGCCTCCACCTCTTGGACCTTGAAGAAAGACCTGCCATCTGGGGACATGATGGGGGAAGAGGGGGCTGTTTTGGAGTCTCCACCTGTGTGAGTGACAGCGACGGGGCAGGAGGGCAAGCGAGGCTGGGAGAACTGTTTGAAGAGCTGCATGTTGCGAGGTGGAGGCCGCTGGGATGGCTGTACTTGCTGTTGCTGTTGTGGAGGGTGATGAAGATAGTGATGAAGAGGCCCCTCCTGATGTTCAGTCTTCGAAGTGTCCGTGGATAGAGATTTAACCAACGATTTCATTAAGTGACGGTGGCGTGCATGCGACGGTGCAACAGTGGTAGGTGCAGGAGTAGTTTCTCGAGACTCAACATCATTGGACAAGGACCTGACCAGGCTGAGGAAAGGTTTGGAGGAGGACAGCGCTGCAGACTTGCAAGGGGAGGAGGAGCTTGTGGATGGGGGACTGGCTGAAGGTCGGTCAGAGGGCCAGGAGGAGCTGGTAGGAGGGTCGGAGCTCAGGTGGGAGGGAGTGGAGGTGGGAATAATGGTCATGGCTGGAGAGGGTGTATGTGGGTGAGGATCTGAGGCCTCCACAGACAGGGTGGTGGAGGAAACGGGGAGCACAGCAGCTCCCGAGGAGGTCTCTACACCAGAAGATTCAAACAGCAGCTCCTCTTTTGCCTCCAAGCCGGTGGCCACAGACTGGTCATTAGCCCCTAGAGCTTCTAGACCTTGAAGCCCCTGTGCATCATCCAGTCCAGATTTATCTCCAGCAGATCCAACCGGTACCCCATACAGCTCCTCTTCCTCGTCGTCTTCCTCCTTCCCCAGAGCAGAGAAGTGTATGGTGATGGTGTCACGAGAGAGGGAGCGCTGCACCTGCAGCTTGGGTCCGGGGGCGTGGCGAGGGGGACAAGTGTCAGCATGCTGGCCACTTCCCCTGCTGCTGCCGCCCTGACTGGTCATCACCACCCTGCACAGGGCTCACAGCCTGGGAGAGACAGATAGAAGCAGAACACTGTTAAAGACCACAGAAACATTGGCACAAAACATCAGCGCAAGGAAGGATGTTGAGAAATTGCGGTGCAAATCAGCAACATGATTCAGTAACGTCAGAGATCCCCACATGCTCTACACACTCTTCCTGTTCACACACACATAGGACAGAAGAGAACAGCTTCACAACTCTTTATTCATCCTAATGTGAGTGGACTGGACAGGTATGTCCATGCTCTCCAATCCATTAGCCCTCATTATGCAAGGCTGCAGCGGACAGACTGAGTCGCTCTCAGGCCTGGCCTCTCTCTGTCTTACCAGCATCCTACATACTCACTCATCCCCACTATGGCACCATGATTAATGGGTTACTTCAGAGCACATGAGCCTTGAGGAGCAAGGCTGTAATTAACTCCACCCTCCACAGGTGGCAGCCTGCAGCTGACTGAAAACTGTGAGATGATGAAGATGAGAAAGGAGCAAACAAAGGGAAGGCTGCTGCTGCTACTCTGAATATTGGATGGAAAATCATAATTATTGGTGGGAAATTATAATTTTAAATTATTTTAACCTGCATTAGTTGATTATTTTGTCCACTTGAGGGCAGCACAACAAGCTGAAAACACAACACTGACATATTAGCTCCTGATGAAGTTGGTATGGCATAACATTTTTGCAAACAGCTGTTTATTGATTTTTTTTTTTTACCTACTTGTATGTACACAAGAGTTAAATGTTTATGTGTACCTTTGTTCAGCTTTATTGTCCTTGATCGTAGCTATATATCTATTTTTCCCAAAGTGCATTGAGGGCATATTCCTTGTATGTGACACATACCTGGCCGACAAAACTGATTCTGATTCTTATTTACACATCCAGCAGATACTAAGAAACATTAACATTCATTTGGAGTCATGTTTCTGGCTCCCTTTCATTTGACCTCTACTTTGGTCTCTACCATCTCCTGAAGGAAATACCTGGGTCTTTAGTGGCTGCAGCTGTTAGTGTACTGTCAGTTTATTAGAGCTTTTTCACTGAGAAATTGGAAATTATAATAATGAGAAGGGTGGGACTGAACCAAAACAGTATACCAAAACAATGAGCTGAAAGGTGCTAAAATGCTCTCTATAACTTATGTTATATTATCTTATAACTTAAGTTATTTAGCCCTTTGTTTATATAAAAACATAATTACTGCAGCATTAAACTGATGTAAACAAAAAAAAATGTTGAGACCATGCAGGTACTAATTCATTTAAAATTATAAACATGAGAGGCCAGTATTCTTATTAGTTTTTGCCTTCGTTCATATATAGCTCAATAATGCTATGATACTGCTCATTTCATTTGTTGTGTTTGGCATTTAGTCGTTAAGTTTTGTATTTTGCTAGGCCATGACTGTCGATTATTGCATTATTTCTGTGCTTTATGGGATCCTTAACAACATAAACACATACATAAATATAACAAACCTCCCTTCCCCCACCCAATCATAACAATATGCGGGACATAATCACACCAGAAAGAGGCTGTTAGGCTCCAGTGATCACAGGAACAAGGCGCCTATTGTATAATCTCAACACAGCAGAAACAAAGTCATGCATTTATCATGCAGGGATTTCACTGAATGAGGGCTCAACTTGTTATTGAGTTATTGTGCCTCTTTATTCTTCCAGTCCATCATCCCTGGTTGGCATTATCAAACAGGCTGAGCAAATCAAGCACACACACATATACAATATATACACCCATGCACACACAAACATACATACAACATGCTGTTTGCACACACACAGAGTCACTCTGGCTTTCAGCTGGTTCATATAAATTGCCTGTAATGGAGGAAGGAGGGACAGTGGGAAACAACAGAGCAGTTAGCTTTGTATGATTGTATTTCTGAGAAAGCCCCGGTGCCCCTTGGGGCTCTCTGGTTGGCGCTGCATCTCCAGAGATTGTATTTGTTGGGATGAAGTAACAGAGCATTTGACATTTGCAGCCAGCCATTTGCTTGGTTGGGCTACAATGGGTTTTGTGTGTGTATGTTTCTTCTGCCACGGCTGTGTTAGGGGGCACAGCAGATCGGATAAAAACAAGGACAGAGAGAAATAAAAAAGAGCAACAAAAAGAAAAAAAGATGAAAAGCCTCGGGGGAGGTCTGTAGAACCTGCAGACGACCTTTCGGAGACAAGCTTTCGAAGAGGAATTCACTTAAAGACAGCACAGAAGGAGCAAGAACATGGGGAGGATGACACAGACAAAAGAAGAGACGGAGGGGAGGAGAGGAGAGGAGAGGAGAGGAGAGGAGAGGAGAGGAGAGGAGGAGACAAATGAGCGGGGAGACAGAGCCATGGAGACGGAAGTGACTAAAGTCATCAAAGCCTGAAGGACAGACTAAAATGTTGTGGAGGTTGACAGGGTGAGCAGAGAATGATGGTTTCAGGTTTTCCTGGAGTCAGGTTTTAGGAGGACGCAGCCAAAACGCAAGAGACACAACACCTCAACCTCATTTTCTAAAACTGTCATGTGTCCTCCCATTTTTGTACTTGCAGTATGTCTACATGCAAACACAGGTGAAAAGGCACAATTTCTGATATCCAGATATAGGATATCATACCCTATATCATACCTATATAGCATATAGGGTTCAACAGAGGAATTTCACACTGATCAAAAGAAAATTTATTGGAAACTTGATAATCAATTACTCATTTTGAAGCACAACTGCCAAACATTTGCTGGTTGCAGTTTCTCAAATATGAGGATTTGCTGCTTTTCTTTGTGCTAAATGGGAACAACTGAAATAAATTTGGGTTTTGCATCGCTTGTCAGACACACAGTTTAGAAGATCTCATTTTTGGCTCCAGGAGGTTGTGATAGATAGTTTTTCACAACCTTTTTGATTTTTATAGACAATAATAATCGGTTAATCGAGAAAACAACTGGCAGATTAATTGATAATAAAAATAATTATTAGTTGTGGTCCTAGTTCAATTTTCTGTTTATAGAATGGTTAAATTTCTAAATAAAATCTAGGCTTATACAACATCTTCCAAGTTATTTCCTTATAAATTTCAATTTCTGTAATGCATATTTGAATTTTGACAGTTACATATTTTTAAACGTACATAAAATAATGTACGTATCACTATGAATTTAGCTCAGCCCAAAAAGATCATATGCTTTATGAGAGATATAAAACATACATGACGAATTGAACGCATGTCTCGTGCTTCTCAGGTTGAATACGCACAATGTTTGCGAACACCCCCACAGATTTAGTCATTTCCTCTCATCAATGCACCCCTGCCTTTAAAAGCCCAGTGTTTGTTTTAGCTGATCCTGTATGAGGAGGAGGAGAGGACAGTCTGGCAAAGAGACAAGACTCATCCAATTAATCAAAGCAAGCAGTGCCACTCCAATCAGCTAAAGCCAGCACCCCCGGAGTCCAGAGAGGATGGGAGGGAGGTTAAAAGCAGCAGGGTAAAGGAATAGGGTCTACAGACAGTAGAAAAGAAAAGGGGTGAGATAATGGCACGGAAAAAAGAAATGTTTTTTGTAATACTAGATATTAAAAAATGGATACATATCCGCAATCTGTAATCCCGTCTCATCCAAAAAGAGATTAAGACATTTATGGTCAGTTTGTGCCACTTTCAGCATGTCATGTCTCTCTTCTCCCGGCTGAATGAGCCACTGAAAACCACTCATTTCCACAGATTTAACTGCCAAGTAGCACTTTTAATTGATTTAACACCTTCAGCTGTGCTTCGGAAAACAGCATTTGCTACAGCTTCCTTCGTTTTCTGCTTGTTTCATTCCAGCTGATATACCGGGCCTTAAAGATGCTGCATCAGATTCCATATGTGCTTACTTTTCAGTCTCTCCTTTTCTTGTGACAGAGACTCACCTGGTCTCTGTCTCCTCTCTTTGCATTTGATGGATGGGTAGATATTTCTGGACTGTCACACACCCTGACAAATGTCAGGGCCTGAGGATGTGTGCGGAGTGAAAGGGGTGAGTGTCAATGCCCCGTGAGGACCCACTGTCCTTATGCAGGAGTCACACAACACGAGGGAACATAAGGTACATTTTCACATTTAGAGATGATGGACGTTGTTAATGTAGGGAGTTAGGGATGTCAAGAAGTCAGGTAGAATGTCTGCACAAGGGTAGTAAACTTAAAGCAAAAGATAGACATTTTGGGAACTATAGCTTACTTATTCATTTTCTGGTGGAGAGAACAGCCAGCACCCAGTTAGCTTAGCTTAGCATAAAGACTGGAAACGGGAAACAACTGTTTCCAGTCTGAGCTAAGCTAAGTTAACCAGTTGGTTATTTAAGCAATGGACAGACATAAGAGCAGTGTCCATCTTCTCATCTAGCAGTAGTTCCCATGTATTGCTATAGTGACACTAAACTTGAGAAGAAAACTGCCGTCTTTGTGTTTTGATGTGTGGTGAGTTTGAGTCATGTTTACTTGATGAGCATCACCTGATTTTCTTTGCCTCTGTCCATCTTCTATTTATCATGTCCTTTAGCCTTCTGAACAAAACTTAACCTGAATCTTTGCTAGCTTCAGAACACTCATATTTTCCAAAATGATTCAGATTCATAGACGTTTTTTCACAGCAGACAATGGCATTAGTGATGTTATTTGTGTTTGAAAGGTTCAAATGTATGCTGTGAAAAAAGGCCTGTTAAGTCATCGATCAATACCAATGACTCAACAGTTACTTCAGCAGGTGCTGAGATTTGGGGATTTGGGAATAATAAATCTTTAGCCTTGCAATGATGAGGACGACATGGGCTGATTATTTGTATCAAGATATATTTTGTTTTCTGTTGGACTTTGCTTGCTGTATTTGTTAGTTTGAGAACTTCACCAATCTGTCTGCTTCAGGCCACGCTAGTCTGTGCCAGAATCTTGTCATTGTTGGTCCTTGGTTGCACTCTCAAACTACTGAATAGGTCTCTTTAAGTAACAGTGTGCTGATGTGATTGGATGCGTCAGCAGGTGTCGAGGACAAACTGACACGACCTCTGCTGAAGGATGTTAAAGTGCCCCAGAAGGAAGATCAAACTGAAAAGTAAGTCGCGGAAAAAGAAGTGAAGACTGGCGTCTGGAGCATGCTGAACGGATGATGGCGTGGACGGATGGGGTAGGAGGAAACTAAAGAGCAAGTCAGCTGGGCATTAAAAAGGGAGGGTGACAGCAGGAAAAAGAAACAGGGAGGTGGGAGATGAACGCAGGATGTACAGAGAGAGAGAGAGGCTGACGGAGCAGTCGATTAACAGCCCTCGAGACACACAGAAATGAGCTCCTTGGTCACATGGTGTATGTGGTTGAACCTAAAGCAGGTAGAGAGAGACAGAGAGAAAAGACAAAAAGGCTGAGGAGGATTGTTTGTCCTCCAGCACATGGAGGCCACAGTCACATAACAGCAGAGAGCAGGTAAACACACCACAAGCCTTTTTTATTCTTGCTCCACTGCTCAGTTCAGGGCACACAGGTCCCACTCATCACTAGCACCATGGTTACATCACATGCATATACAGCACTGTGCTCTTCTTATACACGTGTTGTGTACTTATACAAAAGTGTGTGGCAAGGGAATAAGAAGAGACATGACAAGAAAGTAAGATTTTCACTGATGGTTTCAATTTTTTCTCCTACAAAACAAAGAGACAAGACAGGAAGATAAAAAGGGGGCATTTGAGGAGGAAGACCTTAACGTGGATGAAGAGATTCATCACCACAGGACTACACCCTCTTTTACTTACGGCAGAGGGAAACTCTGACCTGGCTCTGACAGCGAGGAGGCAACACAAGATGCAGTTCTTAAAATAGCTCTGGGGTGCCGTCGAGGTGTTAGTCCCATAAAGCCAAGGCTGGCCACATAAAGTACTTGCTGGAGGTCAGATAGATGGGAGGAATAAAGGGTTGTGCATGCGTGGAGGAAGAGAAAAGGAAAGAGCAAAGCCTCGAGGGAGATGACGGACTTTCCAGGAAAAGATGAAAAAGTGATGCAAGCACAAAGTTTTGGGCATGACTGCCCTTTCCACAGCAGCATCTGCTGCACACACCAAGCCAGTGCTTATTAAGGTTTGATTAAATTGAGCTGGAGATGACATAGGTTTGCTATGCTAAAATTTAACATTAGGTCTGCAACTTGGGATTTTCATTTTTGATTTAAATAAGAGTTGTTTTTCACTATTAAATCTTTTTTTTTTACGAAAATAGAGGAAAATTTAAAAACATTTACATTTGAGAGGCCAGGGAATCGATTATTTAAATTCCTGCCAAAGAATTTTCTCTTGGAGAATATTTTCTGTTTATCAAATTGTTGCGCATTCATTCTCTATTGATTGACAAGTCAATTAACTAATTATATCATATCATTGATTGACATAAAATAAAAGTGTGCAATATTTCCTCCAGAGTTTGTAAAAATCATTGTAAAAAGCAACATGTATAAACGCATACTCATGTATAACTCAGCCTAAAAGAGTGATTAATGTAAAACACAATAAGCATAAAATTAAAAAAAATTAAAATGGCAAAGATAAATTCACAGCAGGCTGTACAGACTGTTTTCATGTAGCTGTTCCAGGGGGATCATGTCATTGTGTTGACAGTGAACAACAATGACTGCCTGATACTCAATATCAATGTGTGCTGTGTCAATATGCCTGTTAGACCGACACATTTGTGTAACAGCACATACACATGTAAACACACAAACTGTGCACAGAGCTGCTCCAGGGTCAGAGCACATCGACCGGCAGCGTGGTGAGCTCCAGCAGCATCAGAGGAAACACTGAGCAGAGGTTTGGTGGTTTGAGCATCACTTCTCTGAATCACGCAGCCCTCTCTTAATAAAAGGAGGAGAGAGAATGAAACAACAATAAAAACACAACAGAGCACTCACACAGCTGCGCTGGATCAAACCGGTTTTCTTCACCTCTTTCTCTCCCTCTCTAACCCAGAATCCACCGTCAACACGTCAAACATCAAACCTCGCCATGCAGATCATTGAGTTGTTGCCATGCCAACAGTGAAGCTTTCATCTTGTTCCGCACTTATCCTCGTGATCTTTTGTTTGTCATGGCAGCTGCTCCTCACTGTATAACCTTGGTTTCCTAGGTGTGTGGCTAAGTGTTTGTTAACACAATCAATCAAACTTCATTTATATAGCACTTTTCATACAGCAAAATGTAGCACAAAGTGCTTTACATAACAAAAACAAAAAACAAAAACCACACACACACACACACACTTTCTCTCACCCATAACACACACACACTTGAAAGAAAGCAACAGAAAATGAGGAAGCGCTATCTTACTCTCAGCAATTTGCAGTGAGGAAACACCATAGACTGGATAAACCAAACAAATAAAAGGAATTAAAAATAGATGAAATACAAAGTTCATTCTATAATTAAAGTTTAGTCAAAAGCCAGGCTAAAAAGATAGGTCTTGAGTTTTCTTTTAAA
>JBBPCS010000672.1:5662002-5678259 GCA_037974645.1 Hollardia meadi
GTGTGTGTGTGTGTGTGTGTGTGTGTGTGTGTGTGCAATATACACTCTCCTGCGTTAGCTAATTAAAGCAGAGCGTGCTGCAGGGGGTCAGCAGACCTGTGTGTCGCATCTCTGACATGATTGATTGTGACTGTCAGGGCTCCCAGCTGGGTGTCTCCCTGCGTCGGGCCCCGAATGCAGGATTACACAGGCCCTTGGTAACCTTGGCTGGCTTTGTGTGCCTGGGTCGCGCATCAAAGACCCGGTGGGAGACATTAGCATTTTTAATGAGCGGGCCGGACCCCGTGCTGGTGCAGGATGCCGGATCGCTTTCATCAGAACAACACAGAGCGGAGACGGCAGGGTGGCAAAATTGGAGGACAGAGCAAGAAACTACATCGATGCAGGAAGCCAGACACAAAAATATACTTAAAGTACATGTCTCAACTCACATTGTACTCTTTCTTACTCATCTACAGTGCTCCCTCTCTTTAACCGTTCAGAAAGAGATGAATTAAGACATAAAGCTTCACATCTCTCCTCTTATCCCACTCTCTTTCTTGGAATCATGCTAATAAAGCCTCTTCTAGCAGATTTAAAGGCAGGATGAGGCCCATTTTGTTTAAGAAAGTGCTGCATGTTCAATTAAACTGAGACCTCTGAGTGGCCTTCAGAAAATAAAAATAAGGAGGGTGAGATTGCCTGATCTGCTCGCACTTCACTCTTTAACCCAGTTTTTTTTTAAAAGCAGAGGGGGCTAAGTCCAAAACAAACACATGCTTCGCCATTCTTTGGGCACAATGAGCATGAAACTGGAGTTTAAGAAAAGCCCGAAAGAAAAGAGAAAAAAGACAGAAAATCTGCAAGGAAGAAGAAAAACACTAAGAAGGAAAGAGGTGCCATATCGCCTTGAGTGGAGGATATATGTTCAAAAACTGAGCAGCATACATGATATCAACCCTAAAACATTTACAACATTGTGCCTATCTCCATTTTGTTCATTCGCTCAAGACATCAGCACCAGGACCTCGAGGAAATCATGAATAAATACATGCCTCCTACCTTCTTTGTGGCTGAATATTGAGAAAGCAGTAACGGGGCAAACATATGTCATTTGCACCATGTGACAAGCACATTAAATCTTCATCACAGGACAAAGCCTCTTTATTGGCAGCTGTAGTTTCAACATGATGCCAAGAAGAGCCAGAGGACAAAACAACAGAGAAAAATGAGAGACGTAAAGCATCATCAACAAAAGCCACAAAATTGATCCTAACAGTAGCGGCTACAAGGAAACAGGAAGTAGAATAGGAGGAATAGTGGATCTAATTCAACTCCGTTGAGGTAACATCATCAGTCTATCAGTCTTTGATGTTTCCTTTTTGCTCTCTGTCATGCACCATCATCACAGACTCCTCGCAAGCCCAAGGCAGCTTAAATAAACCCTAAACTGTAGAAACAGTCGCTCCGAAGCCTGAGATGCAAATTTGTCACAATGGTGAGGATAGCGGCTAAATCTCTGCCCGTGAATAGCCCAGCGAGAGACTTCCGAGACTTAATATCCCTTTAGAAGTCTATTATCTCTGCCTGGCAACTTGCATCTCAACAAAACACACAATCCCGAATGCACAGAACTTTAAAGTAAACTGCAATCCTTGCATCTGGCACTTTTAAATAAGTAAACCTTATCAACAGCTCAGCACAGTAAAACAAAGAAGGCTGTTTATATGTCTTTATGAGCTGTTTTTCTTTTTTGTCTTCCACACGCACGCACACACGCACACACAAACCTCCCCCAGTTTTTCCTTTGAGGAGGACGTTTAGATATGGACATCTTTTGATGTGACTCATCAAAGCAGAGATCGGGGTGTGACAGGAGCGTCTCCCGATGTTTGCCTCGCTCTCCCGCTGTCAGCCAAGCGGACACACAGTCAGGAGCCAGGAGGTGACCACTGGAAACTTTTTATTTGATCAACTGATAGACACACACAGGGCCTCTCTTCAACTCAGTTCAAAAACAGAAATCAAGGATATGGACATGGCAGGATGCATATGCAGAGAAAGGTTCCCCGATGGGCTCCACTCTGTACGCGGAACATAAAGGTGCAAAGGACATGAAGGTGTGTCAAAGCCGTGTCTATGTTGTGGTCTTTTCACAACATCTGCGCTGGTCTGCACTCTCTCCTGAGGAAAGATAGAGAGAGATGAAATGAGAACAAACAAGTGCAGGAGAAGAGAGGCAACTCTCGGCAGTATCTTGCCTGTTGGATTTTAAAGAGCAGGAAAGAGACCGCTTGGCCTTTTCTCGTCTGCTAGCTCCACCAGATAAGGAGAGACACACCGGGAGGAACACAAGGGACAGAAAGAGAGAGAGAAAAAAATAAACTGACAAGCCTGTGCAAGATGATAACAGTTACCAAAAAAACCCAGAACCATTAAGCTGTCAAGAATCCATGATGGTAATTACCAGCAGTGTGTTCAATCAGTGTGAGAAATCAAAAATGCTGCTTAGAGATTTACAGCCATGCGGTTCTGTGAGACTGTAGGCACAGAGGTGGAGATAACACCAGAGTGCTAACGTGTTCACAATAACCCTTTTTACACAGATTGCGCAATACCTCCGCAACAATGACCCTTCTCTACGCCGCCTTTGTTTTTTTACACCAAAGTGAACAAAGGCGCCGTAACACTGCACCAGTGTGTGAATTTATATAGCAAAAGAGGCATTACATGAAACACAGCAGTGTCGGCATCTAGTGTGACGTTTTACATACGTATCGCTCAGCATTCAATGGAATAACATGGCAATAATTATTTTCCTCCATGTTATATGGTGGTTGATCTCGTCCTCTGCTTGGTAGGTATGCAGCTCCCGCACCTCGCATTGTCCTCCCAGTTCTCGGTTGATTATCTTCTTATTTCAGTTAGCGAGTTAGCTAACTGCTGCTAGCTGCTTTTAAATCTCTCAGTTGTGGGTCGCACATATTGATTTTATTTAAAGATGGACGACATGAGAGTTCCCCAAAAGTGAAGCCAAAACATCTCGATCGCCCCCCTGGTGGTGGGCTGCAGTATAGGTAATAAGCTCCTCCCCCTCAAAGATATCAGGTAGGACATGGGCCAAACTCAAATAAATTTTTCCCAAAGATGGTTTCTGTCTTTTTAGGATGTTGCTATCACGCTGAAACGGTGAAGCATCATGATTGACAGCTGAGCCCTGCTCGCGATTGGGCGGGCGGATGTATGGGCGGGAACTCAATACCGTGGCTCCGCTGCCCGGTCACTACTGCGCAGACTCTGGCTCTAAATGACATCACTAGCACAAGATGGCAGCGCTCGTATCCGGGATATGTTGGCTTCATTTTTGTACAATGGGAGGAAGTGTAGACATGTCGACCATCTTTATTTATGTCAGTGGTCACACATGTAACAAGTCAACAAAACATCAGACCCCTGTCCCATTGTGCCACCTCGCCGACTGACTCCCATTACTACCTCCGCTGCCAGCTCAGAGATGGAACAACATTGACCCATGATTAGCATGCTAGGATGTGTTTGTTCTTGACCTGCTGATGTCGCTAGATGAAAAATCACCAAAGGATCGCTAAAGTTCTAATAGCTGTTGAGACAATACACTAAAAACCACAAATGTCAACCTCATGGTGGCGCTAAAAGGGTGAAGATCTACCTCATGTGATCCTCTTGGGGACATCAATGTCTGTGCAAAATTTAAAAGCAATCCATCAAATTGTTCTTGAGATATTTGTTAGATCTTGGGGAGGGTGTCTAAAGTTCCAATGTTCTAAGGTAAAGAGTTAGCACACACATAGATTGTCAAACAAAAGAAGACTAATCTCAATTTCACCAATTCTCAGTCTGGACCAAAGTGGTGGACCAACTGACATTGCCATCCATAGAGCCATACTAATAGCCTAGGGAAAAAGTTGAGCTGAGCGACATCATGTTCAGACCAGTTGTCTGTTTTGGAACATCAAAGGCAAACCCCTACTTTAATAAACAGTGCTGCATGCTTTTTGCCTGCTGCTATGCAGTTAATGTGGCTGGTGTGTTGGTTTGTACCCTAATGGCAGCAGCGATGGAGTGACAAGCAGTGCAAGGGCAACTTTAGTTGAGCTAAAGTGGTGAAATGGCTGCAGAGTCTACCGCTGCAGTTCAAAGCCTATCAGCATTTGAATCTTAACAAGAAGGAAAAAAGGCCCCTGTGCATAGGGAGAGAGGGCAGAGCCTGGCTTAGATCTTCAACCTCTGTGCACACACACACACGCACACACACATACAAAGTTACAGCTCAGGCAAACACACACACCAACATCAAAACACAAACATTAAAAGGCACACAGACAATCACATCAAGACACACAGCAAGAGCCACAAGAGTGCTGACACACAAATATACAAAAAGCAAACAAGCTCATACACACACATCAAGAAATCACCAAACACATTCACACACACGGCATGAGCCCAGTGTTCCCGGCTGGCCAGCTGTGGGAGGTCACACAGACGTGACAGTTCTGCTATCAGGCCAGCATTAAGGCCTGCCGCTTTAAACACAGCCTTTTGAAGTCACACCAAAGTCAGACACTAGGATCTCTCATCTCCCATCTCCCTTTTAACACTGCAGTGCCGACATTTCATTCTGCCACCCCTTTCATGCTCCCAGCTTTGAATTCGGCCTTTTAAAAGACTAATTTTAACTTCTTCAAGGCTGGAAAAACAGGCAAAGGCGTGTCGTTAAGATTCTTCCGTCTGACGTGAATCTTTTTCAGCCAAGTAACGAGTGTTCAAAGGTAGCCAAGGTCCACCAAAGTAACGCCGTGCCTCTGATGTTCAGCGTCAGCGGGCTGATAAATGGAGCATTACGCCTTTCACAGGCTCCGCACATTAGCTTTTATCTCGAGGGTATCACGTTAAAATTTTTGTGGAAATGGTCAAAGCATCAAGAGAAATTATCCTCACAGAACATCTACGTAACAAATGAATGTGATGAGGTTACAGTCATCCAACACTGGTTGATTTTTACAGTCAAAAACTAAAAGAACTGGAATAACAAAGAGGTTTGCCTGTCCCGGTGCCAATTTGACCCAACTGAGCGTTTTGGTGATCGAGTGCCCCATTGGTAGGATGAAAATTACAGTCATTTCAGTCAGGAGAGGCATGTGAATGAAGTAAAGATAATGTTTATCACAGCAGATGATATGAAAATTAAGTTGTGTCAAAAGTCTTTGGCACTTAGACTCTACGGGAGATTTTTTGATCGGGCGTCTGAGCTGCAGCAGCAGCAGCAGCAAGATAAATCCCACCATGGAGTCTGAAACACAACAGCAGCATGTCCATCCATTCCCCTCGATCTCCTCATTAAAACTTTTTGCAGTGGTACAACAATGTCCTACTACTTCCTGCTTTGCTGTTATAACAGAGAGGTCATTGTAAGATGTTTGAACAAATGACAAACGCTCTTGTTATTTGGCGAGGACAGTCACCATACACAGATAGAAGAAACATCTGTAATGTGTTTACCGGAATCGGTTCATTCCCCTGGTAGAATCTAAGTCACAAGTCTGCTCTGTTAGAATTTCATTGAAACTCAAAATAAGTGCTGATGGGCCACGTTTGAGTTGCTGAAAAGTGGTCATCAGAACAGGTTGAGAACCCTCGTCTGTTTGCTCTTGGGTTGGAACAGCTAACTTGTTTTGGTGGTCCGCACACCAAACACACATATACTCCTCTATTGCTCCCCTGTTCTGGCCCGAGCTAATTTTTCTGTTTGCTCCACTCAGTGTTTCGCAGTTGAACAGATCAAACGAGCTGCTAAGCTGTGGGTTTGTTTACTCCAGCTCTGACCCACGCCCAGCAAGGGACGAGCAAGCACTGCAGTTCTTTTTCCACATTTGGCATTTTTTCATCTGCATCACAGCCTTCGCCTCCCTCCCCTCTCTCCTGATGACTCCCCCTGCCCTCTTTGACCCTGAAAAGTTTAGTCCAGCAGATAATCAAGTTTTCAGTAGACATCTAAATGTAATCGATCAGCCCTTTTGCTTCTTCTCTCTCTGCACCTGTAGAATCTTCATTCGTAGTCGCACTCCTCATGACTTCTTTCATCACATTTATGAAGTGTTTTTTTTTTTTTAAAACTCACACACACACACACACCCTGTGCTTGATTTTTTTCCCTGTCTTCTCACACGTTCCCTGTTATCCTTTCTAATTCTCTGCTTTGAAACATTTCTCCCCTCTTTGTGTGCTCTCCTAGTCACGCACAAGTATGCACACTCCCTTGCAAGCAAATGCACTCGCATGCATGCTCACACGTATGCTGATGCAGGCTGTGTGTGATGTGAAGCCAGATCCTTTCCTTTCCCAGGCAGACCAGCAGGACCCACAGCTCACAGTTCACCTACCTCCCTGGCTTTCTCTGGCTTTCTTCCTTCTTCCTCCCTTTCTTTTTTTTTTCTTCTTTCCAACAAACTAAAGGCCAAGGATGGAGAGATTACATCATTGAAGGGGAGTCCAGGAGGATGTAGGACTGTAATGTAATGAGAGCCAAATAACCAGCAGGGATGATTGTGTATGGCCATCGAGTAATGATTTTGACCAAGCCCTTCACTGTTCTTCATCCTTAGAGCCTACCAGCAAGGATCTCTTTCAGCTGTAGTGAATTCTGAACTGAATTCTTGCCTGTAGACAAAGTTCTGTGACAATTGTCTTATTTTCCCCTATAATCAATACCAAAATATGTCATTCTTTCCAAGTAACTTCCTTGGAAATTAACAAACTACAAGCCTATAAAGTACGGGATTACTCACATGATCTATCCTGATAAAACTCTTTAATATACATTTTGTCATGGATAATTTTGCCCAAGATTATACCACATTAAATCATTATTCATCATCATCATCATCATCATCATCATCATCATCATCATCATCATCATCATCATCATCACTGTCCTTGCAACTGTGGCCTTTTAGTGTTTATGGGGGTGTGAACATGTAAAGCACTCATTACCCAGAGGGCTTTGGAGTTATGTGTGTGTTGCATGTATAGAACAGAATGAGGAGGGGGGCTATGGTTTGGTGGTCACGTGGTTCCCAGTCTGACTTTACTACATACTGTAATGAATTCACCAACTAGACATCTGATGACATTGGTGATTTTATATATTACGAAGAAAACAGGATAGATTTGTAATATGAAAATGTGCATCTGTACTTCAGTGAGGGAAACAGCTCTCCATTTAACTTTATGATTTGAAAATAAAGACGCTCCCGCTGTGTTCATCGAGGGGGCATGAGAGCATCCTTGTTGTTAAATAATCAGTGGGATGTTTACATTGTAGATGCAGGCTGGAGTAAAGAGAAGCCAGACCCACATCTCTACATGCAGCACCCCAAACAAGAACCACATGTTCCAGTTCTGGTTCTTTAATTCTCTCTCTCTCATACCCCAACTTCCCTCTCTCCGCCCCAGCCTCATGCTACAGGCTCTCCACAGCCCCTCACCCTGGGAAAAAAAGCTCAAAGATTCAAAAACACATGTGGTTAGCCATAAAACTTCACATGCACTCTGTGTACCCTAACCCCCCACCAACCCCCCACTCCCAATCCCCTCCAACCACTCAGCCAGCCGACACACACATCGACCTACAAGGAGGAGAAAAGTCGTACATAAGAGGAGACGTGGAAACAAAGGGACGAGGAGGAAGCAACATCAGGCCACAATCTGAGCTGTCTGTGGCGGGGAGCAAAAACAAAGCAGTTCGGGGGGTTGGTGGTGGGACAATGGCGACAGTCAGACAGAAGGTGACTGCAGGCTACCATTCCTGCACAAGCCCAGAACAATGCCTATCCTGTGACTTGGTGGGGCTGCGCTGTGCACTAGGTGAAATTCAAGACAAACGTAAACACCAAGGGAGGACAATGGCGCTGACTCTCTTTACAAAAGATGCTTTTCCTTCAGCTGCAGGGGAGGATGCACACAGAATCCCCCCAGCGCACCGCGTCCCGGGCCAGCTATCATACCTCACGTCCTCAGCGCCCTTTTAGCGGCACAGCATCCGATACCACCGCGCTACACTGGTGGCAGATTGTGTTTCTGGCCCTCGACGTCCTGTCTTCTTCGTTTCCCAAAGCATTTGTGAGATACATAATCTCTTCAGCCTTGTGATTAGGGAGAGAAATGTAATGCCCTTTTATTCTGTCTATACTGCTGGAAAAAAGGACTTTGGAAGATTTCATTCAACCTTCAATTGCTTTGGTCACATATGTTGGTCATTAAGTTAGCAGGCGCTTGTCTTCTAAAAACAGGGGCAATCCAGTGTATTGTTGCAAGCTTACAGACATACATCTTCTTTAATGGTAATGGCTATATTTCTCCCTTTCAGTAACACTAAATTTGAACTATACGCTACAATAATAATTTCTTTTTGATGGATACGTTCTAGTTCTTCTTGGCCAAGCAGCTGTCATCTAAACATGTCAGCAAATTTGGCATTGGTTGATAGTGAAAGCACAGGAGTCTGTCATTGGTTAGAGCAGAGTATCAGGCAATATAAAGTCATGTGACTGGTCACATGTTAAGGGGATCAGCTACCGCAGTGGCGCCTGGCCAGGTTCCAGACGAGGCCCCCTGGTTGACCACAGTCCCATGGCTGTCTGGGTCGATGCCTGTGTGGAACAACTTGCATTACTGATCCAGGTTACAAATGAAGGGGTTCAAGACCCAAAATTGGGGGTCTCACTCTCTCATATCCGTCTATGGCGAAACGATTGGAGTGTTAAATGAGGTTGAGGTTCGCGGTGACAGACAGTGAGCAGAGTCTTTTCCCATGTCTTCTATGCTCAGCTGAGCTCTGGTTTGATGTTTTAGACCCTATATGGACCTACATTGTGTTTAAATCCACATTGCAATGTCTTTTTATTGTGATAAAATCTTTCACATATCAGACTGTTTGTACTGAAAAAGGCATCTCTGTTGCTTTGTAATGGCTTTTCTTTTAAGGTGGTCAAGGTCACATCTCTTGTACGACAACAACTCA
The DNA here is from genome assembly GCA_037974645.1 of Hollardia meadi. Classification (NCBI taxonomy): domain Eukaryota; kingdom Metazoa; phylum Chordata; class Actinopteri; order Tetraodontiformes; family Triacanthodidae; genus Hollardia; species Hollardia meadi. Next base: position 5,671,043 of record JBBPCS010000672.1, read on the forward strand.
TTTGGAAAGTGACTAGCACAGTAATGACTGCATACGGACGTCAAAGACTTGCCTCCACCAATCAAAGTGCAGCTGTGTGATCCTGGTTCCATTTCCTGTTTTCCTGTTCCTGTGTGGCGTTGTTCACAGTCAGAGCCTTTGATCTCGCCTCATGTGGGCGGGACAGGTAACAGACGTTGGATATCTGTGGGGGAAACAATAGCAGGCAGAGATGTGGAGGGGGCTGTGGTGGCAGGTTGGCACGAAGTCGTGCCAATTCATTACTGACCACAGCTGATTTCTGTAAGTGGTGAACAGTCAGTGCCCCAGATAGCTGTCATTGCTCATTGTAGGAGATGAGTGTCTCCTGGGGGCAAGGATGTATGGCTGTGACATAAAGCTGGAAAATGTTGTGCGGTGATGGTAAGTGAGCCTGAAAATCAGACAGAATTCCTTAAGTGTAAAAATTCATTTCTCTGGGATAATCTGGAGGTCAATTTAGTGTTTTTTTCCCCACAGCTTTCAACACATCTCGTGGTTTTTATCAGTGAGAGTGGAGTTTGTGCAGTTGATTCATTACATCAAGGCAGGAAAAGTACTGTTACTCTACACAGATTTTACTCAAATACAAGGAAAAGTACTAGACTAAAAATGTTATCAGATACGAATAAAAAGTAAGTATGTCATACCACTGATTATCAACTATAAATACACAACAGCCTTCCTCTGTTTAGCCTCATTACAGTTAACCTGAAGAGAGAACAAAACTGAGACAATTAAACACATGACCACAAATAAATAAAAGATCTGTGGATACCTCAGGTGCAAAAAACAATATACAGAAATGAAATAACTGCCATCCTGCTCTTAGTTCAGCTTCTTTACTTGACCATTCTCAGTGCATAACCAGTCCACCAGTTCATAATCAATGTAGCAAATTTTGAAATCACAGCTGAGGATCCACCGTGAGCATTTTGCCAAACCGGCGTCACCTGTTAATCATGTAACATCGGGGTATGTTTGATTTGTACAACTGTGTAACTTTGATTTGTGTAGCTGCCAGACAGCAAATGTCAAAGATCTGGGGCCCTCAAATAGTGCAATCCAGCCCTACATCATGTGACAGAAGTATTTAACTGTAGTCATGTGAGGTAGCTGTAAAAACAGCTAAAACTCTATACACTGATTCAGACAATTGGATGTGGTTTGAAGCTCTGGAAAAACACAGTAAGTGGATCTTCAGATTGATTTTGTTTGTTTTTTTCATTTCTTTGCTGAAAAAAAGGTGTGGGCAGTTGGGAAGATGTTTTTCTTTATATGCTATACTTATGGTGAGGGGAGTCATTGATAATCTTCTCCACAAAAGTGAGCACTGAACTAAATAATGTTCTGTGATCTTATCAAAACATTGAAGTCATGCAAAAATACACTGATAAACTCATTTTTGCTAAAGCACTTTTTGGTGGCTCTTAAAGGCCCCAATGTCTTATTGCACCATCCCAAAAAAAGCAGTTGCAGGTTTGAATAGCAGTCCACAGTCTAGCTAACCCCGAGCACCCTTCAAAAAGATGACCCCCATCTAAAATAGCCCTCTACACAAAGATTGGTTCACCAGGTCTTCTGACAGTGGAGCGGTGCTGTGAGAGCCTCTTAGTTCTTTAGAGTCAAAAGGATGGCCTTCAAGTGTATGCACTGACCTTTGCTGATGAAAGGGCTGAAAATGGTATTTTAACAATATCACGATGCCCTTTCAATATGAAAGGCTGCATAAGCAACACTCTTAGCCAATGAAACTTAAAAAGAGAGAGGCTGGCAGAGGAATGTGGTGCGGCAAAATGTGTGTGAAGATACCAGTGTGGGTGCGTGAAGCCATGAACTATTACATATTTAAATTAAATAAGCTATCATGTAAGGTAGCCTGGTGTACACTATGACCCGATAGCTTTCTTTACATCTTACATGAGTGTGGGTCTCAGCTGGTACTGCACAGAGGAAAAGCTTTACAAAAGCTGGGTAGAGTTAAAGTTACAGAATGTATTTGATATTAAAGTATGTTTATTACAACAGCAGAACATAGTTATATTTTGGCGTCTGGGCTCAGACCTCATCACTCCCTGCAGATGTATTTACTTAGAGATATTGGGGAGTGATGAGTCAAGATCTTGAACCCCCAGTCGGACCCTACAGGTGGATGGATGTTGGGGTGGTGCAGGGCAGCAGTGGCATTGACAAGCAGAGGGAGAGAAGGGAGATTTTTGCAGCTTAAATAGAAGGCCAGATTGGGAGGGTGTGTTTAATAGATGGTTGAGGAGAATGAGGTATGACACATGGGTTATAACAGCGGAGCTTGAGTTGACTGCCTGAACTAGTTTGCAGGCTTCGCTTCATTTTTGTCCAAAACCTGTTAAAAACACATGAACAAGCCTCATTTTCTACGAACAGTACAGTGTTTTAGGTCATTCCTGAGCCTTAAAAACAGAAATACTTTACGTACCTCCAGTAGGAAGAAATGGGCTGAGGCAGGGCAGGGAAGACAAAAGGTACTGAGATGGACTGAGTTAATTTCAGTCTTTCCATGGGATTTGTTTACAATAACAAAATTTAGAAAAACATCAGACTTTCAATGGTCAGATGTTTGACTCAGTAACTCACATGTAGCTTTTTAGTATACCTATAACTCAGTTCATATCTGAGATTTGTAGTGTTTTAAAATGGATGCCCATGTGAAATTTTTTTTGTTGAACATTGTTTTTTTTGTTTTTTTACTGTTGTTTAAACATTTTACCCCTCAGACTCCGTGACTGTCTATACAAGTAACTTACATTCATGCAGCAGTCTTTTCAGCCTTCCTTAGTTATATTAAGTGGGATCCTAAAGGAGCAAAAGACCACATTACACACACACAGTTCATGAAACAGTTAATCATGTAAATAGCTGGGTGGAATGGACTTATGGCACCTATTTATCATATGTCTCATTAACACACACACACACACACACACACACACACACACCAAAAGATACACTGCCTTCCTTCCAGTAGAACACACAGGGGCTCTAGTGGCCAAATTAACGCTGCATGTTTTAATTTCCTACACAGAGTAAATTAAGAGCTGATAATGGATGCAAATCTGGTGGAGATTTCTCACTGGATCCACCGAGTTGCACTCTCCACAGCAGGGTGTGTGTGGTGGAGTTTGTTCTCACACACACACACACACACACACACCATCCTAATTAGAGGTGGAACATCCATAGTACAGCCCATCACAAGACACACAGACACAAAATGATAGGAAGCCATTTGCTAATTTGAAAAATAGAACATTTTAATAAAGGCTACATCTCTTCATAATTACAATAATTAAAGTACCGAGGCATCTTTTCAATGGAGCTCTATAGAACGCATAATTTACAGTTTACAAGTGGAGCCAAGGAAGCCATGAAAAATATTATAAAACATAAACATGATGAAACAGATACTAAAAGGCATAAAAATATCTTTTCAACATAAGTCCCCTTGTAAAAACCAAGGGAGTAACAGGACCCTGAAAACTGGGTAACACACGGCAAGAATCCATGTAGGCACAGCTACTGTACTCAATTAAAACACTATGGACATAGTGTATATCACCACCATCATTATTATTATCTGCAGCTCATACTGCAGGCTTCAAATACACACAGCATAACCCTACACAAATCAACTCAGTCACACAATCACATGGGTTAAGCATGTTGGGGAGCACATTATAGAGCTTTTTGTTGGTAAATATTAACATTGGTGTAAACACATTTTTGGGGACTCGAGGACCTGTTCAGGGCAGTTTCTTAGTAAATACGTAGGCTATTTGTGCGATGCCTGCGCCACTGAAACAAAGGCACTAAGACGCGACACATCAAGGCTAGCTGGGCAGAGTCCCAGAGTCGGGAATTAAACATTAATAGCATTTTTGTTCCTTTTTCATAGTACACTCAGGGCCCTTCAGAGCAGATGGGGACACAGCGACAAAATGGCACTGCAGTAGTAAATATATTATCAAACTTTTAAGTGATAGAGAGCCATTCTCAAAGCTTCAGCATGTCCCACTAAATCTCCAGGAACAGGAGTGACATTTTGAGAGGTATTTTTGAAGTTTACAGTTCAATATGAGGGGCAGAAAATGAATAAAACCCATTTCCTTTACTTGAGAACTGATGCTCAGGAGGGGGGGGGGGGGGGGGGGGGGGTCACAGAGGTGGAAAATTAGAGAAGTCTTTCCAACTCTAAGCAGCTTGTCCATGGAAGAATAACAGGGTTGGGGAAGGAGTATTTTCAATAAATAGCAATAGAAATCTTAACACAGAAATACGAGCATCACAATACAATGCAATGTACATGTATATCTGCATATACATACTAGCGATGTGCTAGCGAGTGCCCGTGGGCGGATGCTAGCACAGACAGGGTCAGGCAGGCTGTCAGTCTCAGATTTGAACCCACCACCCTGCTTCTTTGAGGAGTGGTCATTCACCTAGAGTCTCTAGAGTTTTCTCTTTTGGAAAAACAGAGATTCTTCAGTCCAGCAACACAATCCTTTTTTTTTTCTTCACTTCAAGGCGGGCTGTTCATGTGATAGTCCTGTGGTAGCAGTAATTTGTCCTTCTTCCTTTCTCCTCTCCGTCTTTCATCCCGTCATGCCTCGTCAACATTCCTTCAACACCAACTCCAGTCTTAGCTTAAAAGACACATACTTTCTGTATGTAAGCGTATGAAGAAGTACATCCATGGAGGTGCGAAGCGTCCATAGGAGTGTAATCCACAACATGGCCAGGACCTCACTCCATCCTCTCCACCTTGCCCAGGATCTTGCCCTCGTAGGTGGGCAGCAAGGAGCCATCATCGGACACCTCCTCGAACACTGCACCGCACTCAAACTCATCACTGGCCTTCTTGAAGTAGTATCTGCAACAAAGAGACAAGAGAGTCTTAACACCTAAAGAAAGTCTTTCTTTTATACACGACAAGCATGATTCAAGATACATCAAAGCTTATAAACGCGACCCATGAAAAGTCACTCGGTACGAAACCAACCAAACCTGCTGGTTCTGGCTTCTCGGGGTGGGGTGGAACCTGCTGCTAAAACATCTTGGTCTAAAATAAGTAGCTCACCCTCTTTGTCCCTCCCTCCCTCCCTCCCTCCCTCCGTCCGTTCCTTCTCTCTTTTACTTCTCCTTTTCCTTTCTCTCCATCGTGTTGTTGTGAGTTTTGCCCTGGCTAACAGGGGCCAATTAGGCCAGAGTGCAAATGAAGGGGTCCTTTGACAAAGGCTGAAATTTTGGGTGCCTGCAAGTCTGCCAGTCATTACCCCCCACCCCCACCCCGGCAAACTCTTACACACCCGCCGGAAGATACACATGCATGGGCTTTCACTCGCTTCTCATCCCTGTTTCATTATTACAGGGACAAAGAAAAGAACAAGTGGAGGAGGAGAAAGAGCAAGTACACCGTGTCCTTCCTTACCCCTGTTGATAGCATGAGCTCTCACTGAGCGTTATAGGAAGGGCAGCCGACTGACAACTTTATGTATGCGTGTGTGCGTTCACGAAAAATGACTTCACTGGGCCATTAATGATGCAACTCCCCCCCATCCTCATTTTAGAGGAAGAGAAACCAGCAGGGGTGGATTGGTTTAGAGTGGAGGGGGGTCTCAGAATTCACTCATTAACTATGTAATGGAAAAATGCCTCAGTTTGCTCCATGTGTGGGGTGACTGGAATGTGGGTATGTTTGTGAGCATTTGTTTTTAATGAGATGGGAGGCTGACAAAGTCGAACATGCAATACTTTTAAAACAAGAGCTTTAGTCTTTAGGCTACCCGGGTGCACATGCGCCAATCTGCATGAGGGTGGCCATTATTAAAAAAAAGCAGCTACATCTGAAATACAGGAAGGCTTCAACAAAACGGAGTACAGGAAGCATCTCCTGTGAGTAAATAAGACAAAGTAGAAAACTAAGAGGAAATGAAAGAGCACAAGACGTGTCTAATAACTGTATCCTTCTTTCCTATCTGGAGGAGGAAGGAGAAAAAAAAGTCATACTGTTAAAAAAAAATCTTCAAAGAGCCATGATCTTTTTTTGCTGAGAGAGACAGACAGAGACAGAGAGAGCCTGAATTTCCACTGGAACATGTTTTATGTGGCTAGATCTGTTTCTCCCCCCCCTTCTCCCCTTCTCTCTCTCCCTCTCTCTCCCCGTTTGCACTGACATCTGGCACCAATATCGTCTGGCAGGGCGCAGCAGTACTGTTCTTTGTTGAACCGCTGCCATGTTGAAATGACCCAACTCCACACATTCTCTGGCTGCTATTAAAGCGCCGCGCAACTCTCTTTCCAAAAAATGTGGATGGTATGACACAGGAACTGAGACAGCGAGCCAGAGAGAGAAAAGAGGGCGGGGGGGGGGGGGACAGATGTGGAGGGCTCTGAGTTAAGTGCTTGTCACATTTGTTATCCAAGAACGCAGCACACATCTGGACAGGAAGATGTTCAGATCAGTTCTTTTGCTTCTTTTCTCCATATACAGTTTGATACCTGTAATTATTAACACAATGCCCAACCCATACTTATCATGGAGACTGTGGCAGCCTAAACAATAAATGTTTGATCTTTTCTCTTTAATGCGCACTGGAAAAGGAGCAATCAAAGTGAAATCTCTCTCTGCAAACACACGGCGAAACTGTGCGGCCTCAGTCAGGGCCCTGAAGTACAGCAAACAAGCGAATCTGGCATTTAACAATCTGCTTTTCAAAAATATCCATAAAATGATTACAACATGTGTAAACATTGTGTGTGTTCAACACAAGCACATTCATGTGTGCACACATTTACACACACACACACACCAGGGCGCAGGGGAAAAAAGAGCCCCTGATAGCATCAGTGAAGAATTTGCACGCTGGCCATTTGTGTGAGTCTTTGTTGGTTGAAATGAAAGGGGCCGGGGCTTCAAAGCCATGTGTATTAAGTGTGCCTTAGCATGGAAATCAATACCAGATGGGACCCAAATCGCTGCAGTTCAAACTCTTCCACTAACTCCCGCACCACCCACCCTCCCTCGCTCTTGTCCTTTCCTTTTCATTGCACCCCCCTCAACACACGCACACACCACAGAGGCCTGAATCTGACTGCACACACACACACACACACACACACACACACACACACACACACACACACACACACACACACACACACAC
>JBBPCS010000672.1:5678359-5693613 GCA_037974645.1 Hollardia meadi
ACACACACACACACACACACACACACACACACACACACACACACACACACACACACACACACACACGCACACACAATGCTCCACATGGAGAAAATATGAGGTCACACAGGCACTGAGCGCAATTCAAAGATATAAATTTACCACTAGACAGTGTAGCCTTCTAGTTGTTCAGATCACAAACATTAGATGTTCTTGCTTGAGTTGATGGTTTCCTTTAGTCCTGTCCTGTTAGACTGTGACACAATGTGTAATACCATTTTAAACCAAAAATTAGCATGTGTATGCAGGTTCTTTTAAACACAGGAAAACCTGCTAAAAATAGGCGACTGACTCCTTTCCCCATTGTCAGTAGACAAGTCTGCCTCTGTGTTTGTTCCTGGTGTGTGGTGTTCAATGTCACGAATGCACAAGAAAACAAGGAACAGTAGAGAGTGACAGATCATATACCTCATCAGACTAAATCCAGAAGATGTTAAAACTTGTTTTACAAGTAACAATCATAATCAGTAACATTCTGAATTAAACACATCATTTCTTCTGGAGCTGAAGATGGAAGTAGCTAAAGAGTGAGCCATCTCGTTTCCTTCCCATCTCTGTTGAGAGTTCCACATGCACAGTCCTGATCAAGTACTGACCAATTACTCCTATACCTGCCTGTGCGATTGCCACTTTAGAAAATATAGTTTTACAATGCTCTTTCATTTTCAAAGATTCAGTTGTCCATCTGCACACACCTGTAGTTGCCCTTCTTGCGGAGCTGCTCCTTGAAGTGACCCAGGGTGAGACTATGGCTCTTCATGGTCCTCCGGTATGGGATCTCCTCGCCACAGAAGAAATATGTCACCACTGTCTCGCCACTGCACATCCCGTGGCTTACTACGCCTTTTTTACACTCCTTCATCCTGAAAGTACACGAAGAGGAAGAGAAGGGGTGTGTTAGAAGGCGTGGACACCCTCGTGATACTCAAAACAATGATCAAAAGAGAAATCAGAAACGGAGCAATACTTCTAAAAGGCTTTAACTACTTTGTGTATAGAAGACAGTACTAGACTAGAAATACAGTAACAGCACCCTTACTGAAGAATAACACATAGGAAGTGAGTGAATGACCCAGTGCCATCAGTAAGTGTGTATTTGTGTGTGTGCATGGAGAAGGGGCACAGTTTTAACAATTCCCCTTCAGCTATGTCCAAGGCTTTGTAGGCCCACTTCAGAGGAGCTCTCTCTTTGCTAAGCTCTGCTCGCCCCAGCTGACTGGCAGCTCACTGAAGGACAGCCAATAAAAATGATACATGTATATGAAAGGGATGTCTCAGTCAGGTGGTGCAATGACTACACACTCCCACCTCACAGCACAAATACACAAGATTCATACAGAGGCAGAGCCAAGTGTACAAAGCTTAAAAAAAGCTTTGCAACTGGGGGGGCGTCACCTTCTCTTTTGAGTGACTGTATGTGGGTGTGTGTGCACATGTGTGGGGTTGTGTAGGTTTCCACATGATCACTCGTCTGTCTCCCTACATGTGCAGTGAGCAGTGCAGGTGTCAAGTGGGAAGAGTTAAAAGGGTAGAAGTACACTGCACGGTGGAGGCTGAGGCTATGGCTGAGAGGAGGAGGAGGAAGAGGAGCAGAGAGGAGGAGAGGAGAGGGAGGGCAGGACGCTAGAGGCATCGTACTCTTCTGATTGGAGAACGGGGCTGGTCGTGAGGAGGCTAGCAGGGCTGGGATTGGCTGGAGACGGAGGGACGGAGCCCTCACCCTGGACAGGTACTAGGTGGCTCTTCTCTTGTTGGAGAATGGACAGTGAATGTCTGCAATAAGACATGACAGAAAAGTTATTATTGGGATCAATTATTCACACTTGTCCTTCAGTAACATTGCAGAGACATCAATATATTAAATAAAAACATATCAGGGATGGCCAAGAGATAATATTCAACAACTACTATCTAGTTTCTGTGTACCTTTGCTTGGTAGTCTTGGTGGAGACCTCCTCCAGTCTGCGGCAGGCCTCCTCCAGCTGGGCCAAAGTGTTGGGTGGAGGTAGAGGAGGCATGGCCGGATCCTGGATGAACGGCTGGGCTGGCTGGTGGCTACGTAGGTGACCACAACTTCCACCACCACCCCACGTGTGTGTCTGGGTAGAGGAGCCTCCAAAGGATTTCTTGGTGCTCTGGTTACTGAAAGGGAGAAAGAAAATAAGACTACATGCATTAACAACAAGCAATGGTGGCAGATAAATCAAGACATTTTGGACTTATAACTCATGTAAAACCCAAGCACTCCTGCTCACCTGTGAGACTTGTGCCTGCCTTGCCGTTTACTTTCCAGGATCCACTCCAACACATTCTGGGCGGGGTCTGTTGTGTCGCTGGGCAGCTGTAAGGGCCCACAGTCCTCCATACACCTCTCGGCTACTCCATCCTCAGCTCCTGAACGACAAGCACGCCTGGAAAGAGAGCTGGAACGCCTGGGAGGAAGACAGAGAGAGATTTGGTATTGTGAGTTTTTATACAATCAACTTAAGAAGACAGGAAATAAACAAGACACAAATTCAAGTGATTGGAACTGACCCCAAACTGCTGTCTGCTGAGACGGCCCCACACATCTCTCTGCCCAGGCTGCGGCTGCGCTGGTAAGGCTGGCAGGGCTGGCACTCGCTACTGCCGGAGCACAGGCTGTGCACCCGGAGGGCTGCCTCTCTTTCAATCTGCTCCTTAGTCTTGGGACTGGCATGATGGTGGATGTAGTGGTGGTGGATGTGTTTTGTGCTCTGCCTGCTTACGAGGGCCCTGCTGGGGCCCAAGGTCAGAGCGATGGCCCCTTGGTCAGAACTAGAGACACAAGAACTGGAAGGCCCCGTCCGTACCAGGGCCTTGATCCCAAAGCCTGCCCGCGTGAAGGCCCTGTGCTCTGGGGAGCTGGAGCGAGGTGAGTGGCGGATGACAGTGGGGGACTGGCAGCCCGGGGTCTTCAGGACACGAGAGAGGTGATCGTCCAGGATCGCCTGGGGGTCCTCGTCAGACGAGCCAGTGAGTAGGGCCAAGGGGTGGGGAGAGAGCTGGGGTACACTTGCCATGATCTCGGTGTCTTCTCTTTCCTCCTCCTGGTAACAAGGCATACAAAGTCATTACCCGAGGAATAAAAAAAAACACACTTTATGATTGACATTTCTAGTAAAACAATCTCACACAAACCTCCTGAATCTGCTGAAGCCTCTCCTCCAGGGAGCTGATGGTGTCCTGCTTTCTCTTCAGGCTCTCCAGGCGGGAGATGAGTTGGGCTGCAAACTCCGCCGGCTCCATTGGGACCATCTCCTTGGGAGGACGGCGGGTACGCTTTGGGGATAAGGAGATACATTAGCCATTGTCACAATTTCTGTAAAGACATCCATACTCCTTCTGCTCATCTGTCTACATTTACACATTTTTCTCCACCAGCGCCTGATCCAACATTGGTGGCACTGTCATAGGCACCCAGGGCTACGGGGTTGTTTCAAGGGGTGGCAGGCCTGATGTATGGTCACACTGGGCTAGGCCTCGGCTGGTTCCCTCTGTCATCATCAGCAGGCCTCTTGAAAGTCAGCTCACTTCAAAGGCTTCCTCGTCAAATATCAAACACTCAGTGGGGGGAGAATAGGAAGGTGGAGGGAGGGATGGAGGGATAGATAGATGGGAAGCAGTGGCTTTACATCTTGGAATAAAAGCCACACATCGACAGGGGGTGGAAGAGAACTCCAGTGAGGAAAGGATGAGGGATTAAAAAAATGGGAGAAGTTGAGATGCAGAGATGTGTGCTCGCAGGAGGGCAGTGAAAGAGAAAATGAACAGAAAGGAGGATTGGAGGAAAGAGATAAAGGTGCCAAAAAAAGGATGGAAGATCAGACAGGTTGAGGTAATTTATTCCCCCCTTGTCACACACTGGGCACCTTTGAGGTATAGTACAGTGACAGTATGAGAATGCGTGTGCGTGCATACACATCTTAAATTATTTGCATTTTTGCACTGGGGCTTTCTTGATATTTCTTCTTCATTTTTGTTTCTCCCATCTCTTTGTAGCAGGGATGAAGGGGATAAAAGAGTGAGAAAAAGAAAAAAAAAAGGCGCTCTCTGATGGAGCCTAGGGCTGATGCACCATGGGAATGGCAGCCATTGCCAAAAATCAGACAACAAAAACAAGAATACAAGCGAAAATAAAGCAAAAGGGGGACAGTGAGAGAAGAGAACCAATCTTTGGATCTTTTTCTTTACAAGTAACTCTTGCTGCTTGTCTCATGTTAAAAAAGGGGGGTTACATCAAGTTTATTTTAATAAGCTGCTTCTGTTACTCCTTCTGCAAGACGTTCCCCTGCTTCTGTCTTGGACCTCCTTTCTTCTTCTTTTCTCAACCTGGAGAAAAGCATCTCTACCAACTCCCCTCTGACCCACCGAGAGCTCACATGACGTGCTCTTCCCCAACATCCCTCACTTTTAGGGGAGGGTGGCTGGCTGAGTGAGTGTGTATATGTATGTTGGGGCGGGCTGTGGAAAAAAAGGGGGCCAGCTCTGTTGGAAGTTGTCACTTCCCTGTGCGTTTGCTCCATTCATCCTTGGATCAAAGCGCTGCGTGTGCATGCATGTGCGTGTGAATGTGTCTGAGTATCTTTGTGTTTTTGTTGGGAACCAGGCTGATTTCAGAGCCCTCGGGATAAAGCGGCAGAGATCTTCCTCATCTCTCCCTATTCTCCAAATTCACAGCATCGGTGGGAAAGAAAAACCCTGGTGTGTTCCGAGCGCTGCGGCGATAAACAGCTTAGAGACCTTCACGTCTCCCGCAGACTTCAAGGAACCCTAATGGGGGTGTAGGTGACACCAAAGGTAGCGAGGGGGCTCACGTTTGTATGTTTGCTTATGTGAGTGTGTGTGTGAGTAGGAGGCTGGGTCTTTGACGTTGCTCTTCAGATCTTTGCTGGTGTTGTTGAATTGAGAATGCCGAATACAGTTTGTGCTGTACTATTCATAGAACCAAGAGAGACCCGGAACAGAGGGTGGTATGGAAATTACACTGTGGGACCCAGGTTCAGAAAGACTTCTGAACGTGTGTGTGTGTATACTTACAGGGAAAGCAGGCAGAGAGACTTGGCTGTTCATCCTCATGTTGCGCTGCATCTCTCTCTGTAGATGTTTCTTGGAGCCGAGTTTATACGGAGGAATGCCATCACTGGGGGGATACAGAAAGATCACAAAGGTCAATTATCCAATCAGATAAATCATTTAAGACCAAACAGCCATTCAGGAAGGAGCTTGTTAGCCAACTGGGTAGATCAAACACAGTTCAGACAAGAATAAATCTAATTTATTCATTCTCCCATTCATTTGGTTTTTCATCTTTTAGACTCAGTTTGAGAACACAAAGATCCTGGATCACGCTGGTAGATCAAGCCAGCATTTCCGGACTTGTTTGTGTGTCTCAGCCGACCGGGTTACATGGCTGCTGAGTGAGGTAGTACGAGGTTTTGTTTGCCCTAGAAATGACACTCATTGTCATGTTTGGCTCCACCACAGCACTGGGAACCCTGCTGGCTATATTCTTTCAACACGACACATACACACACACACACACACACACACACACACACACACTTACAGTCACAGGGCACGCTGCTCTACTGGCCAGAAGTAGTGTCAGCATTAGCATTACCCTGCTGAGCTGAGGACAGTGTTAGCATTAGCTACTCATTATACTTCTTCACTAGTTACTGTAGGACAGGACCCAAGGGTGTAGCTAACCTGCTTAAACCTATGTGAGGGGCTGAATGGCTGACTGGCTTAAAGAATAAAATCAAACAACAAACAGCAAAGCTCGAGCTTCAAACTGAAGCACTTGACAGTGTAAAACAGTGTCTTTTCTCCATGCTAAACAGCAGTTTCCTGGTGACCTAGCCTAACTGAGGAGCACTTTTCCACTTTTGCTTTGAAATGCCACAGTCATGCGCATAAGCAACACCCCCCTCCCAATCTTCATTTGGCAAGCGCTGCCGCAGCCAGCCTCTGATCTCCGCACATCAAAAGGCTGGTTTGTAAGATAAGGTAATGTTTGAAGTCTGCGCAGCTGCATTCCCCAGCGTCCAAGCAAATCCATAAATAAGATATAAGCAACCCCCCCCCCCCCCAGACACACACACTCTCTTCCCACCCAACTGCCTCCTCCCCCGTTGCCTTTTCCCTTTTCTATTCTTATCTTTGTCTGTAAATGAGATTCAAATGTTTATGGGTCCTTTCAACTGACCTAAAGAGAGGCAGATATTCTGATCAAGGCCAGAGTGGGCTGGAATTGAAGGTGGTGGTGGTGGTGGGGGTGTCCCTGTGTCCAGGGCTTTGTCACAGCACTGGGTGAAGTACAGCAGAATATGGGCCCCGGTCTCTTTAAAGACGGGCTGTCTAGAGATATGCCAGAGGACTCCCTGTTGTAAAAAACTCTTTATAGCTGTCATATTTATGTGTAGCCCAGCCCACTGGTTGCACTGAACATCAGCGTCTCGGTCTGTAGGTATCTTTATCTTGGTCATGGTAAACTTTGCTGCTTCTGTGACATCATCCATGTAGGCCTTCATTCCTCCCATGTGAAATGAGGTAAAGAAGCACTTTTACCAGAATTGCTTTCTGTCCAAAAACCAGCTGACCTGAGCACTCTTGGCCTTGAGCTGTGTACCATGCAATGACTTCAAAGTACCTTGTCACTTGAGAGACAGGTGATTATACCAAGTAATCCTTTAGAAGAATGAGGCCCGAGGCACGTACACAGATAAGCACAACCCACATGTGGACAAACAGAACACTTTTTTTTCATGGTTAGGCAATTCCTTGATTAATCATTCCATAGGAAGTCAACTGACAACAGGTTTAATCGTTGAAAAATTGTCAAGTCAAGTCATTTAGCAAACAAAAATGCAATTTGTTCGTCAGACAGAACAAGCTGACATGTGCTCTCAAAGTTCACAACTTTTTAACATTTTATACACCAAATCATTCCTCAGTTAATCGGGAAATAATAATAAATAGATTAGTCTATATTGAAAATAACCATTAGTTGCAACCCTACACTATTGTGTAAAACCATCTTCCAACAGTGTCCATGTCTAAATCCACTAAATGTAAATCCACTAAATGTAAAGCCACTAAATGTAAAGCCTCTTTACTCATTCTTAAAGTCTCTCTGCATCTACAGTATGTTAAAAACAAAATAAGAGTTGCTTTAGAATACAAGGATGGGGCTTGGCGCTCCAGCAAATCTTTAAGTGTTTTCAAGGGGCCACAATTCACCAATATTTCCACTACAGCAAACCTTTCTTCCAGTTTGAAGGCAAGTGTCACTTAATCTTTTTTTAAGAGTTCCACAGCACCTCATTTCACATTCCTGAAACCCCTATCATGTGCTAAGATTCTCTCTCACACACACACACACTCGCATGTTTGGTTAATATTCACTTACACGCTGCTGTCAGTCACAGACATGGCATCGTCGGTCAAAGCGTCACTGGACACCTCGCTGTCATTGGTGCTGCTGACAGGGGCGAGAGAGCCCACATGGCAGGGGTTGAATGAGTCTCCTCTCTTGTACGATCTGGGGAGGTTATAACAACAGGAATCAGATTAATACTAACGCAACATCGGGAAACAGTATCCAACAAGTGGGTGACATTTCATTTTTACTTTGTGTACTCATGTTGAGGATCAAAGATCGAGACAGGCTGTATATCCTGAGGTTTTAATGGCTGTATGAGTAAATGAAAGAGCGTGTACGTGTGAATATGACCTTGTCTGCTACCAATAACAACTAAACCTTGTGATCAATGAATGTGACCAGCTACTCTGGGGCCTGGCAACCTCCTCCCCTCAAATCCAAGTTCATCTAAACTGGGAACGCTGTGGGCTTATTCCTTCCTAAATACCCAACAATTTCTCTCTTTCCATTTCTCTCATTCACACTCACTCTTTCCTCAGCATTCATCTCCCGCTGTGCATGTATTCTTCCCATGGTACAGGAGGAGGAGAAAAGCGGGGAGTGACCAAAAGAAAGAAAGAAAAAAACAGTATAGAGCGGAAGCATGAGTGTGTGTAAGAGAAGTGAAGAAAGGGGAGAGGGAAAAAAAGGAGGGGGGGTCTTCATGAGGGAGAGACCCAGCAGGACTAAAGCCGAAGGCCCCCCAACTCCAGGCTGACCTTCAGAGGGGCTTCAGAGTCAGGTATTTAACACAGCTGCATTCTTCCCTCCCTGCCTCTCTCTCACCCCCTCATTTATCCTTTCTCCTCCCACCCTTTCTTTCATGAGGTACACCCCCCTCTTTCCCTGTCCTTCCTTTCCGCTCTCTTTCCCCTCACTTTCGCTCCAAAAGCATGCCTCATAGTCCCCCATCCCTGAGATTTCAAAAGAAAAAAAAGAAAAAAAAAAGATAAAAGTGGAGAAGGCAGGGGGGGGCAGCAGAGGGAATCAGAGGATTGACGCAAACAAGAGGGATGGGGTGGGGAGGTGTTGATTCTGTACTGTAGCTGCTGCCGTTTAAGGGTTTGTTTCTAAAAAAGAAAAAAAAGGAAGTCAGATGAGAAGAGGGAAACGGAAGAGGGAGAAATGGGTTCCACATGTTTTGAATCTTTTGGGTGACAATGGGTGGGAAGAAAAAGGCACCAGTGCTTCATGTCAAAAGGCAATGGGCAACAAGCATCATACTATTAGAAAGTCCCCACCACTACAACTACTTCAATACATGATGTCCAAACCAGGTGGCTGTCAGTTTACTTAACCTGTCATACTCAGTGTAGCTGAGATCTTGGTGCAACTTGTAATTCAGTGTTCCACTAGCAACAGCAACATCAGGAGAAGTCCCAATGTAAGCTCAGACTTTCTGTATTAGACTAACTCCTCAAAAAGCACATTTGTTTGAGATGCAGCTTGATTGTACTCTTTTAAAAACGGACCGGCAGAGATGGAAAGGCCATAATAAGCATTCAAAAGAAGCTACAAAGTGCCACCTACAGATCCGCTATTGGTTTATATCTCTGCAAAAGGCTTGAGGACAGTGTGGTACAGGAGGAGGCATAGCATAGCAATGTCATCATCTATTATTTGCTGGCTGGGGCCAGAGCCAGTCGTGCTCTGTGAACTTTTCCCGTGGAAGACGATCCCTCATTCTGCTGAACTATTTCAAAGCCCCGGAAATCCAGGCGAGCGCCAGCAGAGGGCTGCTGCTGGAGATGAGAGGGGCCAGAGAGCCATAGACAGATAGAGTTTGCTACAAACTTAAAAGAAACCCTGAATTTTCTTTTTTTGGGGGGAGAAAAACGTGTTGCATTTTTACGCAGAGAATGTATCCATTTGCCTATAATGTGGACTATTACTTATGTAAAGTATGGATTCTGGGTCTAAGTCTTAGTTTAAAAGGTGAGCCAGCCATACCTGTATCCCCTCTCCATCACCTCCATCGTCCTCATAGACACGGTGGCCCTCTGTGTCTTCGCTGACAGTCCAACCAGCGCTTTGGCTTTGAAATCACAACTCCACTCCTCCTCTTCATTTAGCGTGGGCAAATATCCACATACGACTTTCAGGTCGCCCAGCCCGTTCGAGTTGACGTGATTCGGGTTTTCCCCCCCGGTCCTCACGTACTGGAGGTAAATGTCAGAGGTCAGAAACATCTGGTACGCGTTCTCCTCCATGTTGGTTTGGATCTCGGTCTGCGCCTGGTCGAACATCGCAGAGTCTATGTGTTGCTTCTTGATATTATCCCGTATGAAGGTTTTAGTCGCGGGCTTCAGCTGTTTGGCGACAATACTGTTGTTTTCGATGTAGCGCTTGTAAATTGCTTTGGCGACCCTCTGCGTTTTGGTATCCTTGAGGTCCATTTGCCTGAAGCCATTGCAGGCGAACCAAAAGTCTAAAGTATCAACACATTTCTCTCGCTCCAGGAATGTCCTAAAAAGAAGAGCACCGTCCTGGTCCCCGAGGAGGGAGTGCAAAGACTTTGTCCACCGGGAAAGCGGTGAATCCGGGGAGGCACTCCCCTCTGGCTCCCCAAGCCCATCCTCGTTCCTCCTCGCCGAGGAGCCCGGAGAGCTGAGCACAACAGATTTGGGGGGTTCCAGTGGTTTCATCATTGCGACTTTGCCGGGGTAGCAGGGCGCCTCGCCCTCCTCCCCCGGCACCGGGGGTCGAGGAGCATCTTCTCTGAAACTACTCGCGATATGGTCCATAAGCGCCCGGCTCATGGCTCTGAAGGCAGCAGGAGAGAGTCTGTGTGTTATTCGCCTCCTCTGAGCTTCTACTGTAATCTCCTCACTCTCTTATGTCAGCGGGGGAGATTCTCTCGGGCTGCCCGTCTTCTCTCTGAAACACAAAGTATTGATCTAATCAAAACCAGATCCGCCCCAACTTCAAAGGATGGGGGGAGACTCAGTCTTTTCAGATCCTGACTTTTACAGAGGACTGGCTAGTTCACAGGGGAAAAAAATCAGAGAAAGCGCTGCAGCAGCATTACATAAACAGCGTTTCTTCACATCTCAACCTGGAATGTGATTTCCATTAAGCCGTAATGGTTAGGACGAAAATTAACAAGAATTTAAGTGATTTCGCACATGCGCTATCTGGTGGAAAACCACCTGGGCGATGCCTGAACTGAATCTACCTCGTCCCCCTCTTTCGATAACAACACGAGAAGTCGGCACGTATGTCAAGCGGAGGTTATGACCCGAACACCATTAATAAGTCATTAATCCTTAAAAATGCTAGATCATTACGCACGGACACGGCTTTATTAACGCTTACCGATCCATCACGCCTGATGTCAGGGTTATAGCCTGGCTGTCTGCTGCAAAAATGCAGGCAGATGTTTAACCACCCCTGCCACTTTCTCATATCTGGACAGTCATTTTTACGTCTCTACGTGTCGTCACAAGCGGCTAAATCACGTGAAATTGAGCCTCCCCGCGAGTGTCACTGATGTGGTGGGACAAACTCTTAAGAGATCGAAAGACGTGACCAACATAGTTAAAATTGTTAACTGTTGGCTACTGCTGCTCTTGGAGCTTCAACATGCTCAGATATTCAAAACATCCAGCTACCTGTTTCATGAACGCAGCGGTGATGAGCAGTTTGTTACAGATGATCACTTCTATCTACACCTCAAAGTGTCAATGTTGCAAGGTATCAGCGGTGTGCAACGCTACAGATGTCACTTAGTGTCGCTGACACACGGCTACTTTACTAAAGTATTAAACTTATCAGACAGTAGAAAAGCAGATCCGGACACAGCAGAAACTTGATTTTTTTCTATACTAATACCATGGGCTACATAAAAAAGCAACTCTGTACGAGACCGTATACATTAAAACCCCCACACACGTTAACATTGTCACGTAGGCAAGTCTGAAGTCTTTTAAAATTTCTTTAATGTCACATTTAAGGCGAAAAAACAAACCCTCTCTAACGTCCAATCCCAAGTACACCAAAGTCTCAGATCTTGTGGGGGAGGAATTCCACAGAAAGAACGAGCACTTCTTCTAATTTTCTAATTCCTTTCTACTTTAAACAGTGAAATCACACAAATGTCGAAAAGAAAATGGGAGCGACTGATACAGAAACGATTCGACGAGTTTCTTTGTCTTTAAGCGTAAGAAAAGCGACTCATTTCCCCCCAGAACATTACTTCAAAGGCGAGTCAGCGGCACATCAAAGGGAACTCCAATGGGGGCCAGTTTGAGGAGCTCCTCTAACTTACCATCGATCCACGAGTTCTCCTCTCAAAATTTTAACTCCAGTTGTTTTTTTATCCACAAAAAGCGCGTATATTCCACAGTACTCGTCTCCACGACGCGTCCACATACAGTCCGTTCAGGTTTGAGTCGGCTTATGGAGAGAAAAATGCACTCGAGAGGAAAAAAAATACCGCTTTTCTCCCTCCTCTTTTTCTCCTCCCTACGGTTTCAGGCTGCCATGCCGCACTGTAGGTCTCTCCTACAGGCGACTCCAACACCAACTGAGCCGACAAGCTGGAGCAGCACACTTCAAAGTAAGGAACCGACTGCCGGGTCCCGACAGCTGCATAAAAAACGATTGCAGCTTGATGCCTCAGAAATAAAACAAAACAAGTGGTGGAGCTTCCCGGATCCGTTGCATTCACTCTGGATGGAGCATATTTAATTATTTCCCGACCTGCGAGCTTTTTGCCACGTTTTACCACTCTTTTCCCAGATCACCAAGTTGCAGCTACATAGTGAGGACCTTATCAAAGACAAGCAATCTTGAGCCAACTCCCTCAGGCTTTGGAGCGTCAGAAGTAACTGATCTGCCGCCCCAATAGCATTATCGCTACAATCCCTCTGTTGCTACATAAACTTTAAAGACGCAGGGATCTTTCAAGACCCGCATAGTTTTTGAGATTAATCCGTTGGATGCACAATGCATGCGTCGGCCTGTAGCCTATCAAATGGCACGTTCACGTCCTCATATGCATTCTTTTTGGTCACATTGAAGACAATAGCCCAGTAGAATAATGAAACCATGTTTTGTTTTTATCTGCTTGAGGCGATGTTTGGAAAGGATAGAGAGGAAGATCTGAGTCCTGCAGGATTCAAAGACTTGCTAGAGAAAACTTAAATTGGACAAGTTACTTTAGGCTAAAACCCAGATATTTTTTAAAGTCACTTTAACTATCCACAACCTCATTTCGATGTTGCAATAGGAAATCAAATCACAGTGCTGTTATCACTCCACAGCTCCTACCAGTGGCAATAAGGGCACATGGTACATGCATAGGCTTACACACCAGATTTAAACATCTGTTCAGTGAGGATAAGTTCCCTGAAGGATATCATCATATCATTTAAGCAACAGAAGAATTACTCGTCTCTGCAGCTCGGACAGCACAGATCTGTGCTTTGTGTATGCCTCTTAACTGCAGCAAAGATAACATGAAAAGGAGTGCGAAGCCCACAGACAGATCAGACATTCAATATATTCTCTGGTCCGACTGAGAGGAGTTGTTAGTGGACAGTAGTGGACATTTTGGACGCTACATTTTCTTTATGTACAGTGGACTAGCTACAGGCAATGCAACTGTTTATAGAACAGTCAGTAGAGTTTTGGACAGGTCTTTAGTGTTCAAATGAGCCACCACAGGAGACCCTCTGTACAAGAGGACTGGCTATATTCTTGAAAGGGAGACAGTAGGTGTCTGTGTGTCTTTGTTGTCTCAGTGGACAGAGATTCAAAAAGTACAGTACAAAGACGGCAAACACTTTGATCAGTCTGTTTGCTAAAGGTGCTGTGAAACTTTCTCCCTTGATACCTCGCTTCCCATCAAGGCTAATAAAAGAGGAAATTGCTCTTGAAGAGGCCATGATGACTAAGGGATTACTCATCGTTCAAAGGCCACTTTATCGCACTCACATCCTGCACAAAACATTCCCAATGTGTTTACATCAAACTCACTGTCCCAGCAAAGGATGAATCCCCAGCCACTGCCAACCAGGGCTGTGCAGGGATACTTCTGCAGTTCTGCAGTTGAAGGCTTGCACAACAAATTCTAATAAAAAAAAAAAAACGGCACTCAGTAGAGTGCATACCTCTGCCAAGGCCCAAAGAGTCCCCTTAAATTAAGCTGAATCAAGCCTTATAGCTCAGCCAACAAAACAATGCAGGTGAAATCCTAATCTCCATTGCGGAAGAATAATATGTTGATGAAATAGAGAAACCAAATTACACTAAGAACAACATGTATTCACAGCATAAAATCCCACTAATGAGAAACAAATTTACACTAAATAAATCTGGATTTATATTTGGATCCGCACCCAATTGTACACACTCATAGATACCCACCTCCTACATATGCCTGCATTTTCTCATCAAGATTCATGCATTATTTACTGAGAAATTAATGAAAATGTGGAAAAGATGGCCCATCTTGTAATGTTAACGAAAGTTAAAAAAATCAATAAATTGTTGTTTCGTTAAAGTTTCGTTGAAAGTAGTTCAAGTAGTTTTTGTGTAGTAGCTTTTGTGTAATCCAACCAACCAACCAACCAACCAACCAACCAACCAACCAACCAACCAACCAACCAACCAACCAACCAACCGACGGGTGAAAACATAACGTCCTTGGCGGAGGTAAAAATCACTTATTGAGTTAGCTGTTTCCCCTGAACACCAAATGTTTAGAGTGCACGAAAGCTAGTTAGCAAACAAGCAGAGAAGTTGAAACAGTTCAATAATTCTGGATAAATGATTGAAATAGTTTGCTAACATAAGTTTTAAACCATTCAAATAGCCAAAAGTAATGGATAAATGTTGAAGTAGTTGGATAATCATTTGAAATAGTTAAAAGTGATGGATAAACAGGTGAAGTAAATGGCAATGCAGGAGTACTTGGGACTATGTGAGCTCAACTGACAACAAAGGTTGGAAACCACTGATGTACAGTATATCTGACATCTGGAACCATGACAGATGTGAGACACGAATGACTCAGAGCTAAAACAAGTCTGCTCAAACACATACTCTTAATCTCATAAATGCTCATCTACATGGTCCAGGTCTCTCTAGGTGTACAGGTCATCTGGCTAATATACTGAGTGCCACCCTGACAATGTCTGCCTTTGTTAACTTTGTAGGGCTAAGGCTGACCTCTGACAGTAAACACACCAGGGTGGAAACCATCACCATGGTGATGGTGTGGACCCCCTGCCAGTACCAGGGGCCAGTTGAGCCCTCATGTCCTGCCTTGTCAACCCCCTCTATATGGTTTCATGGGAGGTCCCCATAGGTCAGGTCTTCCCTGCTGCCCCTCAGGAGCTGACCCCAGGTCTGTGACTGGCCTGAGACCAGAGGTGTCCTTGGCTCCTGGCCCTATAAAAAACCCTTGAAAGAGGGCTTCAGGGGGAAAGGTTATGGAGTGTAACTGTCTCTCTGTTTGGGAAGATATTATTACAGGGACAGGTCAAACTCAGCCTGACTACAAAGAGCTCTATAAATAGAGATGGAAGGTCATTCATAAATCACTTGTGGGCCCAATCAATTCTTCAACTGCTTCAAGTTTTTCTTGTGCACTAAATACACAAAGCTGCTTATGATATCTAGAGCCACATTTGATTGAAACAACACCTATCTAGCAACAAAAGAGAGGTTTTTACGACTGTTACACGACCTCCAGAGCAGCCTGTCATAACTGCTACTGGTCAGTTGCAGTCATAAACACTGAGTGTGTGTGTGTGTGTGTGTGTGT
>JBBPCS010000672.1:5699484-5710283 GCA_037974645.1 Hollardia meadi
ACACACACACACACACACACACACACACACACACACACACACACACACACACACACACACACACGCACACACACAAACACACGCACAAACAGTGCTTTTACAGTACTGTAAAAGCATTTACAGCATTTTGAAAAGAGATGCTGAATCAATTAATCTGGAGCTTGATGAATAGTTTAACAGAGCTTGAGGAATCAACAGGGCCTGAGAAACGCAACTGTTTTCACCCACATATTTCAAGGTGTAACCAGGGGAGAGTCTGAGCATTTCAACCATATGTCTTTGACAGAGCCAAAGTCCAGTGAACATTAAGAATATCCCCACGCTCCCCCAACTCTCCTCTCATCAGTCCAGCCTTTCAAGTGAAGAGAGCGTGAATGAGGTAAGGTGAGGGGGAGGGAAAAAGATTGGTTTTCCTAAAATAATTTTCTTGTTGTGGATTTAACTGATTGTTCTGGCTTTGGCTAATTAATCTTCCTGGGCACAATGAAAGGGATTGGGAAACACTTCAAAGCAACCTCCAGTATAAATGATCCCAACATGAAGCAGCTCGCTTTGTCTCTGCACAGTGTGCAGTAGATTAGTCTGCCACAACTTTGCCAAATTTTCCTCCTGCCCTATTCATTTGAAGTGTTGGGACAATAATATTGGGTCGAGAGTCCATCAGTTTACAGCAATATCTGTGTGACAATGAAGTCGAGGATAATTTGAGAGTGACGGATTTCAAAAGCTTTAATTTGAATGTCCAGGAGTTAAAAAATTTGATGAAGCTACAGGAGTGCGGATTTTCAAAAAAACCTATCTATCTATAGCAGTTTCTGTAGTCATAACAAAATGGAGAGCCAAGACAAAACACACTCCACTACCTCAGACCGAAGCAATAAACAATGGTTGAATAAACACATCCCTTACCAACCACTCTGAATATAAGTCTTGATTCTTCAAAAGCCACGCTCCTTAGTTGTGCATTCTTGGTTCATGTATGGTGCAGTCACCGCAGCAATGAGAGATCCGCTCTGCCTAAATTACAAGCTCCTTTGTGGCAATGCTGTCTCCATGATCCTTCCCATACATTAGAATGGGCAAGTCTACAACAGCACATTCACTGGGATTCACAGAGAGCAACGGGGACGACTGGACACTGTACATAGAGTCATAAGGATGATCAAACTAGACAAGCCACAAATGTTTGCTTTCGTAACGACAACGGGCGGAAGCCCAAACTACAATTAATGTAATACATGATACAATAAGGTTGTGTATCTGGCATCTGTCTGTATATCTACATCAACCTGAATGCATATGATACAGATTTGTGCCCTTGCTGCACAGTAGCAGACTGAAGCATTCATAATGTGAATGTCTAAGTAAAGCTTAGCCATAGTTTACTATGCAATGTGTGTGGGTGGATGCAGCAATCTTTTTTATAACCACAACTCTGTTGTGGAAACGTATGCTTGGCTAACATATATATATAAAAAAGTACTAATTCAAATTTCTGAATTCACTGTGTCTCTAAATGGCTTTAAAATTCAAAAGTGGAGCATCTTTCAAACCTCCCCCAACGATGTCTGAGAGACGTAATTCTTTCAGCTTTGCATCTGTTTGCCTCTTCGAATGGCCCTCCTCCCACATCTCTATTTTCTTCATGCAAACATTTTTCTCTTCTTTCAAGATCTTTTTACAGCAAAGGCATGTTTGTTTTCCTGACAGGTGGCAGGAGGCATGTGACGGCATCTCGGAAAAAAGAAAAGCCTCCCCACCATTAGGACAGATGTCGGCTGCCTTTGAACAAAACTGTTGATCAAACCTTCCATGAGGTTTTGGTCATTGACTGACTCCAGATGAGAGTGAGCAGGAAAGAAAAGAGAGGGAGGGGAAATACAGGGGGAACAAAAGTGTGCCACTATTTCCCAAAGCGATGAAAAGAGACTTTGACTTAAAAAAAATAAATAAAAAAATAAAAATCTGGTTTCATCTCCTCAGCTCGTTTTAAAAAGAGATTGTGTTTGTTCCTCATGAAGCGTGATTCTCTAATTTTGAAGACTGCAAGGAGCGGCAGTCGTTTTCCCCTCCCAGTCATCTTAAAATGACAACATTTCATCTATATATAGTCTTTAGATTGTGGTTTTGACTTTCCCTTGCGTTTGGTACTGTCACATGGCGTGGTTTCTGACAGCTGCCAGCAGAAAGGAACAAGCCCTCAACACTTTCAATGTTCAAATGAAGTTTGCCACATCCTTGGGAAGCTTGATGTATGCTAATGAAGTTGGGGTGTGTGTGTGTGCAGGCTTGCGTGGGACAGGTTGTGGGGGGTGGGGTGGGGGTGGGGGGGTGGGGGGGTAGCTGCATTTTTGATATACCCCCCCTTGTTCCAAAGTGACAAAAACCTTGTCAGGAACAAGGGGGTACATCAAAAATGACGCCACTCACAAAGTTTGCACCTCCACATCCACTGAGTTGGCACTCAGAGAGTTCACCAAGGAGCGATTTGAATTCAAAAAACGCTTTGCAGTGAGATGGAAAAAAGGAAACCGCTTCACAAAAGTAAAAAAAGAAAAAAAGAGGAAAAAGGCAGGAGAAGATTACAAGTAGCTACACATCTTAGTGAAGTTGTTAGAACTATGGGATGGCTTGGTAGCTGCTGATGTAATATGCCTCAACAAAAACAGCACAAAGAAAAACGACTGAGACTACAGAACTTAAGTGCAACTCCTCTGCATTTTTATGTCTGCATCAATACTGAAAACAACTACAGGAATGGTGTATTTTTTATTTCACCCAGCTCCCATGATGCAGGAGAACACATAGTTGAAACTTGCCCATTGTATCATTATGTATTTATACAAAGAGCTGTACTCTTCAACATTCTGCTCCTCTCTTCAAGGAGAATTGAACCACACAGTGAGCTGCTGATCTGCCATTTTAGAGTGTGTGTGTGTGTGTGTGTGTGTGTGTGTGGGGGGGGGGGGCTGCCAGGGCCCTATAAGTGTAAGGCAAGCAACATCTGTGTGAAGTCTGGGCAGAAAGGCTGTTTTTGGTTGAGAGATCACATTACAAAGACAGGTCTTGGCAGAAAAACTAGGGCAATATCAGTGTGAGGATGGAGAGTGGAGGTTTATCATCATACGCAAAGAACAATGCACGCATCAACCGGTGTGCACGCAACAAGGCAGAGGCACTAGACAGTCACACACAAACCAATGAAAAACATACAGTTGAAGGATTTTATTCCTATTGAAACCATGCACACTCGCACACAGACACCTGACCTTACGTGAGAGCAGGGTAGGAGGCAGAAGTAAATATGTGATTCAGACAGGGAGTAGAACTGTGTCTCGCTGACAAAAGGAAAGGACACCCACACCAACACACACGTGTAGCTCTGAGAAAGACACTGTAAACCAGCTGGTCTCAATGACAATAGGAGAGAGTATCCTTTACGTTGAACTGTAACTATGTGCTTCAGAGCTCATCTTTCCAGATCTTGTCTCTCAGCTGTTCTATCTGTTGGCTGGTGCGTGGACATTCTATCAAACCCCCCCCCCCAAAAAACAAACAAACTATGGCACATTTCCCGTTGTCTTCCTGCCAACTATGACATAGCAATTTTGTAATACATTTTTGAAATGTGGTTGTAGCAGAGAATCAAGAACTCAAGTACCTAAAATTGGTACCAAATGTTTAGTCAGATTCTTGTTTAAACAAATTGCCCGATTTAAATCAAGTTGTTCCTGATTTTATACCAGAGACCAGCATTTCTGGTATCAAAATCTGTGTTTCTTATTGGTGCCAGGATCATAAAATTTCAACAATACAAGACTAAGCTCTGTAGACCACAAGCAATAAGTGGGCTTTGAGTGTTTTAATGTGTTAAATGAAAGCATGAATAATTAATGGAAATATCAAAATAGAAATGAGACTTGCAGATTTGAAACTAAATGTAATGACACTTGTGAATATGTGTTAGGATCTTCATAAGCATTGGGCCAACATTTGATTGAACCAACCTCATCTACCTGAAGTGCAATTCATGGCTTGATCTGGAGTACGATGATTTTGAAAACAATGACTTGTCTCTTACTTTGTGTCACTTGCTTAATAACTACATGCTAAGTGGTTCTAACATATGTTAACAATATGCCATAGTGGTTGCTAGGAAACTCCACCACGTGTTTGTCTTTTCAAAGCATAAAAAGATTTACTCTTCACATATAAAGAAAGAGAGATCCAAATCCTTATCCGGATGAAACGATCTGACATTATAGCAGGCAGGCTCAGGGGTCAGCTCATCCTAAGTTATAGGAAACAGCATGCAGCGCCTCTTGGACTGGGTCAGTGACCAGCGACTCCTAAAAACCACTGACCCCTTCCTGCAGATTTATGACGGCCAGACATTGAAGTGTGTGACGAGTGTGTGAAGTGTGTACAAGGGTCAGCGGGCGGATTGGAGGGGACGAAAGAGAATGAATGCCTTCGGTGTACATACCAGCGTACAAAGAACAGCCTCCTGTGTGAGTGCAGTCATCAGTGCTTTTCTTCTCTGTGTGTGTCAAGGTCAAAACAGAGCCTGATTACAGGGCATTCTGGAGAGCCATGGGGTGTGTGTGCACGGCTGTGTGTGTGTGCACACAGAGGCTTCCCTCTGAACACAAGCGGTAGTGGCATTCCTGCCCGTAGGCACTCTTGAAGCCAAATCTCAAGGAATTTGGGAAATGTGCGAAGGGGCATATCTCTGGCTCTGAACAGGAGAATGAGAGATGGTAAAGTGATGAGGGGAGGGCAGAAATAAAAAAAAAAAAAATTGTCTTTTGTGGCCCCCTGCAGGGTCTGGTAAGGATGGCAAATGAGGGGTGAGGGGCTAAGGACATCAGATGATGGGGGAGGAAGAACACAAAAGTGAGAAGCAATAAGAAGTGTGACGAAAACCTAAGGGCAGCGGATTGAGAAACTTGGTGGGCAGCAAGAGTGATGCAACAATAATGGTGAGGAGCAAATGAGCAAGAGACAGTCTGCCTCTCTTGTACATGCCTGACAAGCATGTAAAAGAGAGATGGAGAGAGAAAAGAGTGACTGCATTACCTTCTCTTCAGTCTCGAGCTCTTTGCTAAGCACCTTCTTCTCTGAGCTGTGCAGCTGTCTCTGTAGACTTTCCACCTTTTCCTGCAGAGCCTGGGGGAAGGAAGAGACAGTCAGTGTCGTCGACTGGCTGACGGGAAAAAGAAAAGCAACTCGAGGTCTGTGTGGTGTCATGTGTAAGTGATATACACTAATCTGCAGTTACATTTGGGGTGACGAGTGACACAGGCTGAATCTGAACAAGAGGGCAACTGAGGAAACAAGTGCAATCAAAATGGACAGAGCTAATTCTGAGAATATTTAAGACCCAGATGACAGAAGGGAGGACAGAGGGACAGTGAGGAGAGATGCAGCCCATGATTAGTTTTTGTGTGTTAACAGGTTCATAATAAAGTCATGACAGTAATTACTGGCAAGCTGGTCTCATTAACCCCAAACTCATTTCTAGACAAGGGCATACAGAAAGAGGAACCTGCTCATTTAGGGAATTAGCAAACTTTCAAGGCTTTTGTAAAGTTGCATTCCTTTAAGGATAATTATTTTGTTGGAGGTAATAAGTGAGATTAGAGATTAGAACCCAAGTTGCACGGACTCCCAATAGCTGAGCATCACATTTCTCCACAGGGAACCAATAACGAAATTAATCTATTTTGCTTTCTAAGATTCAGGCAAGAAAGAAAATAGAAAATTCACTGTATGTGTGTGTGTGTGTGCACATGTGTGTAGGGGATTTCTTTCCCTCCCTGCCTGTAAGTGATAGCAGTGGCAAGAAAGGCAAAGTTCCTGCATGCGAGTACCAGATGTTTGACTGCACATGTGGACATTTCTTCTTTGATTAGTCTGCATGAAAAGCAGAGAGAGTGCTGTATACACATACTCACACACCTGACAATAAAAGCACACACATGCATTTACATGTCCACACACACATGCTTCACATAGTGCCTCCAACACGTGTATGGGGGCACTGGCTAGCATCAATATCCTCAGCGTCTCTCCCCAGTGGAGTTGAGTGAGCGGGCCAGGTGTTGCCCTGTCAATTGTCAGTGCTGAGGGAAAACACAGTCCAGGTGATAGGCATGACCGGCCTGATTTGCAAATAACCACACTGACATGAATCACACAAAGACTCTTAGGCTTCAGGGCTGGGTGAACTTTTAGGGAACAGTCTGAGATTTTGATTTGATTTTTTATTAGGATCTCTTTTAGTCCAACTGGGCTATTCTTCCAAGAGTCCTTGAACATAAAAACATCACTTTAATAGAAACAAACAACAAAAACTATTTGTACAAGTAGAACATCAGAAAATCAGCATTCAGGACAAGTTTGTTGCTAGACACCCATTGAATAATATTTAGTAGGTCCAATTGAAGGGCCTCTTCTATTTGTTCTGCTGAACGTCCAGCTGTATACATTGTAGTGTCATCAGCAAATAGTGTAGTGCTGAACTTAGATAGTATGTGTGGAAAGTCATCTGTATAAATTATGTAGAGGAGGAGACCAAGGCAGCTGCCTTTACAAGATGCGAAAAGGAGAACGACCCATTAATTAACGTAGACTCTTCTATCTGCTAGGTAGTTAAGTGCAGTTTCTTGGAAACCATGATGCAAAAGTTTCTATACCAATATATCATAATCTATCAGATCAAACACAGCACTAAAATCAATGACTAAAGCAAACTATATTTACTAAATTAAACCCAACTATATTACCCTTGTCCATCTGTCCTAGCCACTGGTCTGTCACCTCCACAAGAGCTGTAGCAGTAGAATGTTCACTCATATATGCATGTTGATGAGCTGTGATTAAGTCATTATTCTCCATATAGTTCCAGATTTGTTCACTCACTATAGTTTCCAAAAGTTTATCAATTGCAGGGAGAATACTTATGGAGCAGCTATTGTCCAACGTCAAAGTTTGTTTATTATCTTTAGGAAAAGGACAAATTTTGGCATGCTTCCAGCTCTTTGGAACATGTCCCTTTTCAAGTGACCAATTAAACCAGAAAGTTAATGGAGCTGCTATTTGCTGAGCAGCCAATCAAAGAATTTAGTTGTCCACAAAGTCATAGCCAACTGATTTTGCATCAGTAAGTGCCTCCAACAATTAAACCATCTCCTCCTTACACACTGGTGAAAGAGCTACAGAGCAGGTTCTACCCTTGATAATCATAATCATCAGTAGACTGCACAATAGTTGTCATAGAACTTGAGTGTTTAACCTTTTCTCTCAATATATTCACTTTGTTAACAAGTTAATCTGCAAAATGGTTTGCCACATTATTTGGCTTTGTTAATATGTGCCCATCAACATCCACATTAGAAGGGAGAGTAGAGACAGATGTTCCAAGTAGTATAATATTCAATGTATTTTTTGAATCATTTTTACAATCCCTGATGTCATTCTTGTAAAATGAAGCCTTGTGCATACTTACAGAGCTTTTTAAAATTCTGCATCTGAATCCAATTTTGAATTTATGCAACAACTTTTGCCTTTTTTCTCTCCATAAAAGCCTTGTTTAACTCATCATCTATCCAGGGGACTGGACGTGCTTTAACAGTCCTTTTTCTCACTGGGGCATGATGCTACTGACTGA
Organism: Hollardia meadi; assembly: GCA_037974645.1. Lineage (NCBI taxonomy): Eukaryota > Metazoa > Chordata > Actinopteri > Tetraodontiformes > Triacanthodidae > Hollardia > Hollardia meadi. The sequence continues at coordinate 5,707,157 of JBBPCS010000672.1, forward strand.
AGAAACGTGCAACACTAAAAAAACAACTGAAAACTTTGTTTTCCTGTTAGAATGTCAGATAGAGTAGACCTCACAGTAGCTGAAAATCATTTTTGGCATGTAATCATTTTATTTAAATAATTTGAAACATCAAGACTGCACTGCACCACAGTATGAACTCATACCTGAGCTGCATTGATGCAGATAAATCAACTTCATGATGTACCTCCTTCCTTTGCAGTGGTTAATTTTGGCCTCTGGCAGAGGGAGTTATCTCATGATTCTGGAGCATGTTGAGGTCAGTTTTAGCTCTGCAGCATGAAAGGCAGCTGGTTTCCAGCTTGTTGATCCCATTAATCAGGGTATTTCTTAGCCAGTCACGATCCCATCACAGCCCACATCTCCATCCGGTTGCCTTCGATTTCATCATTTAATTTTGTTTATTGGTGAATCAAAGGCTCAACGACACTAGAGAAGCAATTTCAGTGGATTTGACACCAGTTACACAAGTTTTCCGACTGCTCTGACCAAGGTATGTGAGTGTTAGGCTTCTTCCTTTTTCTTTTGGAGGTTCTCCTTATTGAAGGTCAAAGGATGGTGACTATCACAGGATGTATTGTTCAGATTGTAAAGTCTTCTGAGACCGATTTCTCATGTTTTCTGATTTTGTAGTTAATTTCAGCACTTTAACTACAATACTGTACTAAGTCCATTTCTTGAGTAGGTACTTGCATGACCATAAATTTGCAGTTCTTATCATTTCTTCCTCTAACATTTCCCCAACTGTGACCCTAACCTCACCTACATTCGTCCTTTTAGGCAACAGTACGGCTGACAAAGAAAATGAGACACCCCCCTTTCTAAACACACGTCTGATTCCCCGCACTGTGACACAGCATTTCTGGACCAGGCCTTCTGGGAAGTAAGGCTGACTAGTGGGCCTCACTGGTGATGTGTTTGCCTCTTTCATGTGGATTCTGTATCTGATGTGCTCAAAACAACTCTGAGGGTAGATGCTCAACAGTTGTCGCTTCATTTATAGAATCATACAGGGTGATTCTGCTGATGAATAAAAGTGCTTTGTGAGTCAGAAAGAGCCTCAGAAATATTTAGTCATTACCGTCAGACATAATGGAAGTATTATACCGTATTAAGGGCTGTTTTCAGGCATATAGCAATAGATATCACATTACCATTGATAGCTACAGATATTAATTTAAGAAAAAGATTACTGCAAAAAATAATACAAAACACCTGTAAGCACCTGCACAACCCTCCTGACGCATTTTGAACACCAGTGCCTGACTTTACTTTAATCCAGTGCTATCTCAGATCTCAAATGATAATGAATTTTCCAAACTATAAAATTTCAGTCGTTTCTCAAATCATTTATGGGTTAATATGAAAGAGGACACAATTCCACTCTGGAGGACTCTGAAGACAACTCGTTACTCCCTTGTAACTTCCATTGCCTCTCCATCTTTAATCCCTCATTTTCTAAACTTCCTGTCTGTCATAATTTCTTTCTGTATATACACACTCGGGATAGACTGATTATTTGCCTAGCCGATTATCAGGTCCAACATTCAACATTTTTCTGATTATCGATATCTATTTTTTCGACTTCAACTGCTAATGAACTAAATTCATTTATTTAAAAATGTGCTACTTTGTCCCTGAAGCAGCATCCTGTCTGTGCACCACACATGAGTAATAGCCTATCAAAATAAATAATCTGAATCTGCAAAGTAATTTAAAACTAAATTTATCAAAACAATATTTGCCTCCAAATATGTAATGGAGAGGAAGTATAAAGTAGTTGAAAAAAAAGTACGAGTTCATCAAAATATTACTTACATCACTTGCGTAAGTTGTACTTCCAACGCTGGTTATTCAAAATTTTGACATTTTTACAGCAAATGCATATTGGCTCCAAATACCGGTTATCTGTCTCCTTGATCACTAATAATTTGTATCGGCCTTGAAAAATACATATTGGTCGATCCCTAATACACACACATGTATTGCAGGCGCTAACATACACAAAGTACACACAAGATGCTAGTTGTTTCTATAGAATTTAGTGTGTGAAGGTGTGTGAATGGCCATGTGTAGAGGAGTTTACTTAAGTGTCTCCATATGCTCAGGGCGATATGGTCTTTATCAGCCATGCAGACTGGGACTATTGTGAACAGGCCAGGAAGAGGAGGAAATCAGATTTCCTTCGGGCAACGTGGAGGGGAGGGGGGAGGATGGGCGGGTGAGGAGAATGAAAGAGAAAGGTGTATGAAGGAGCAAAAAGTAAACAAAATGCAAAGCAAAAGCCTGGGAAGATAAGACAGAAATGTGATATCAGAAAGCGGGAAAGAAGTTCAGAAAGGTGAGAGACAGCAAGATAGTGAGGAAGAGGGGAGGGACATAAAGGAGGAAAACATGTGGCCGAGTGAGTGAGTGAGGAGTTGGGGCAGTGGTGAACCTCTGCTGCATAGTCCCACAGTCAGGGGCGCTTGAAGGTCTCCCTCACCTCTCCATCAGCAATGTGCCTCTGCCTTTCATTCCAAACTTCGGCTCAAAGGATTAGCGTGGCACACGCACACGCAAGCACCAACAAACACACCGCTCAGAGCAATCCATGCAGGTATAGGCATGCATTAACAGCAAAAGTTCGAAAAATGTGAGTGCTACATTCAGTCAAATGAGTGTGCAATTTTGCGTTGTATGCACACAAACATACAGACACACCAACGCCTGAGTCATCTTTACTGGGTGGTCCTCCCGCGCAGATAAGGAAAGCATGTTTCCCTAGGGTTAAGTAAAAGCAACAGAGGGCAGGGAAAAAAGCAAAGAAGAAAGAAGGGAGGGAATAGTGGGAGGCGGAAAAAAGGCCAGGGGCCTCTTTAAACTTGGTGTTTTGTTAGGAGCCGAGCTGCTCTTCATGTGCGGCGGGGCCTTCTATTTGCAGCGTGCTGTCAGAAGTTTCTCCCAAAGTCTGGATTAAAGAGATCCTCTAATGACACTGAGGCTGGACGACTTCAGAAAGCAGCAAAAGCCTCACACTGCACCGCCTCCAGCCAAGGACACACACACACACACACACACACACACACACACACACACACACACACACACACACACACACACACACACA
>JBBPCS010000672.1:5714287-5726093 GCA_037974645.1 Hollardia meadi
TCCATATCTACAACAAGTAGGCTAGGCCATCACAATAAGAGTAATAGGTTAATTCTAGTACAGTAGAGATTTGGGGTAAAGATACGTATATATCGGTATCGGCATAAATCCAATATCGTGAATCCCTACTCAGAACAACAAGGCCTAAATACATTTTGAACTTATCAACCTCTTGTGGCTAATACGTTGTAAATAAATGCCCACTAACAATGTCAGGATAAACAGACAACATGGGCATGCCACTGGAAACCTCTGTGTCATCGCCTTGTCGCCTTTTAACACTAGTTTAGTTGGTGTATAAAATACTGCATGTCGATTTCTTTGCCTTGCTAATGTTTGGAAATTTTACCAGTCACCATTTTTGCTCTGTCTCTCAAGTCAGAGATATTTAACGCTAGTAATGTTATGTCATACATGACTTTGTCGTCTCCAGATTGAACTTCTATAGTGTTAGTATGTCAGATTTTTCATAATGCTTAGTGGTGAGACAGACTTGTGCATGCAGCTCAGCTGTAAAAGCTCCGCTTCAGTGACACAGGACACAGTTTATTTTCAGATAACGTTACATGAAACATAACATTTATTTTTCACTTGTCCGAACACAGACTGTACTTTTTACAGGCAAGCAATGTCGAGCCTTGCATATAGCGTTAGCATCTACCGCCACAAACTCCATTGGTGTGAGCACCACAGGGCTATAAAACCATCAGACTGTGAATCTGGATCGGAACGAAAAAAAACAGATGGCTTAACAAACTTCAGTTAACAAATGTACAGTTCAAGGTTGACACAAAGAACATGGACACACGTTGAAGGACATGGACAACCACACGAACGGAGAAGACAAATGCACAGACACGCGTACACACAACGATTGAAGCAGCTCTTTGCCTCTGCTACAGAGGGTATCCAGCACACCTGTTCTTGATCCACTGCTGCCATTCCTTCCCACAGGCAAAGTCATCCTTTCAACCCCCTCAGAAACTAATGCATATATAACTAAAGAACCACAGACAAACTGCAGCTGCTACAACTAGCCCCCTTGAACATGTGTATGTTTGTGTGGCTGTGTGTGTGCACAGGAGCCTTGTCGTTCGTTACTGGTATGCATGCATAGAAGCAAAGCTCCTAGATCACGTGGACTCCATCTAAATGTGACAAAGAAAGGTAGACCCTGCACTGTCTGCTGTACAAAGAACAGTGCACCTTATATATTCACTCTCAGCCTCAGTGAGGCAATGGTCACTTTTGCACTGTGTAGCTTGTCTGCTGTCACTTCACCCATAAGACACTACAGCAGGACTTCTCCTTTGACAAGCACTAGAAGTTACTGCTGGATGGGCCTGGATTAAAGGTGTGTATCCCTGTGTGTGTGTGTGTGTGTGCGTGCGTGCGTTCATGCAAACTTTGACACATGTGGGTGTATGTTAGAAAATGCAACACTGTTCAAAGATGTAGAGACAAGGGCACAAACTCAAAGCTGGGCTTGTGTGAGAGTTTGAGGCACAGAAAGACACATATAAAGACTTAGTGAGGAGAAAATGGGAGAGAGATAGTATTTGTAGGCCTATGTATGAGAATGAGACAACAGCACTAATTTATAGGTGTGTGTGTGTGTGTGTGCATGGCAGCATTCGCAGGCAGAAAGACAGGAAGCACTGCTGTGGGGAGCAGGAACAGCGGTGCTGATCAAAGCTCAGCCGGGTGACACTATGGGCGGAGTGCCATTGTTTATTCACCAGCCACCTCTCCCTTTTGGCAGGGTGAGGTGAGCATGTGTGCTTGTGTATGTGTGTGTAGACAGTTTGAGACAGAAAAGAGTTCGAAGATACAGAGTTGGAAAGGTAGGGTGTGTGTGAGAGAGGGAAGAGACAAATCCTGTGTGTGTGTGGCTTTGTACCTTTTTCTTGGCAGGCTAATGTGGGCTTGAGTTCTGTCAGTTTTGGCAGCTGCACATTTCAGGCACACATTCATACATTCTCGCACATGCAGAAAAAAACCCACTGCCCACTGTGCACGTGGCCACACAAACACATCGTGTACTCAAGTAATCCCACTAACCTCACTACTAAACTTCACGTTCACCTCAAAACCCTGTGTCTTATCAAAGACAAAAGACACCACATGCAGGGAAACAGATGACACAAGGAGGCAAATAATCCTTTAACCCAAATGCTGGCTATGCCCCAATGTGCTACACTGGCTTCCTCCATATTGGTTCACATTGCCCTTATATGAATAGAGTGGACAGATGAAAGCAAATACAATGCTTTCCTCTTGCTTTCACCTTACACTGTACTTTGACACCGGCCTAGTTCCAGTGCGTTGAAACTGCAGACTCTTTCCTTGCCCACTGTAATGAGATTAATTGGCAACGTAAATATAACTGGCTACTAATGACTACAACTCCATGTACGTAAGAGACAATTAACAGGAAACAAGGGCAAAAGTAAGGTGTAACATTAGAAGGGGAACAAAACCTTATCTTCTCTTTATTTATAATCAGTGTGTCACTGCAACTTCCTGTTCCAGATGAATGTGCTTTTGTTTAGCAAATAGCACTAGCAAATTGTTGAATCTAGGTAAGAACTAGAAAACCAAAACATTAAGTGGCTAAAACCTACAAAAATACTCCTCCACCTAAATGTCACTTATACACAAAAAACCCCCAATATATAATGAGCATACTTAACTGTACGACCGTTGTTCTAAAAAAAGGGATTTACGAGATACACAGGTCTCTGCAGTAAACGCCCACATTTAAGAAGTCACAAGTACAGTAGAGCCACAGAGGGAGCTAAATTCAGGCTAGAAATGGCAGAACGGGGCTGGCGATGGAAAAAAAAAAGAAAAAGAAGAGACATCTGATCCAGTGCAGCATGCATGCAGAACAACTGTTTTGGGATTATCCCGATTCAAATGTGCGGCTAACTTTGATGTTATTTTCTTCCCCTCCCATTGTCTGAAGCCCCTTGCTCTCTTCATAATCCGAGCCCTTTGAAGTGAGCAGCATGGAAACAATGTCAGCAGGCGACACACTCCCTCTGATGGCCCACTGACAGCTCTCCGCCATCTCTTTCTTTCTTTTTTTCCCCTCTCTCCCCCTTTCCTCCCTTGTCCTTCTGTTTGCCGTCTCAATCCTCACACTTCTTCCATCCTTTTGTCGGTTCACCCTCTCTTTCTTCCCCTTAATTGTTTGCCACCCTTTCCTTCTTCTTTCAAGTTTACACCAACTCTTTACTTTATTTTTTATTTTCTGTCTCTATTTGCTGTTTGGCGGATCTTACCTTCCTCTCCCACATTGATTGTTTTCTTTCCCCACATGTCTGGTCTTTAATAAGCAATTCAATCATTAATTGGAGTCTCATTAGCGGGTGGTTAATACAGGGGGATCATAATAATGAGGACACAGATAATGGAAACAGAAAGCCTTTGTCTGCTCCCAACACAAATGCTATGGCCTGTGTCTTGTAACCCAGCCTACAGCAGGGGAGATGGCATGTGTGTGTTGTGTCATGGTACTGTAAGTTTACAAGCAGCAAAGCTACAATATGAGCAAGTGTAGCCATAGTCAGAGTTGCCAAGTCTTCCTAAAAGTGACACTAAAGTCCACATGGAACACTGTAACATACTGACAAACATTTCAAGGAAACTTTACTAAGTGTGGGATGAATTATTGTGTATCTACGTGCGACTTAGTTACTGCATCATAGAATAATATGTCTGTAGTAGTATTTCTCAATTTAGACAGCATGCAAAGATTGTGAAAACATAACGGAAAGGGGAAAAAAAACCAACTGCTCATGACTGGATATCAGGTGACATTTCATTGTGTCACCAAAGCATTAAAAAGTCAGCAGCTCATCTTCGACAGTGCTATGCATGTGTGTAGTCCCCCTGGGAATGATTTCCTGCAGCTTTGTTGATTATAACCTGAAAACAGTGAGTTAGGTTATGAATGAGTAGGAAGATGAATGAATGAATGAATGAATGAATGAAGATCTGAAGTTCAAGCGTTGCCTGGGTCATAAAATGATTTTGTGAACGATCTGGACTGAATGCCTTTACTATAAATCATAAATGAATAGCAACAGAAAACTGGATATTTCAGACATTATTATAGGTATAGGGCAGGGCTGGGAAAAGCCATTTCAGTGCAAAGTGGGTGCTTTAGGAGAAATCTCAGGTCTGAGCGAGGGGGTGTAGGGGGTGAGGAGTGATAGGGTACCAGGGCCTGGGAGGAGAGGAGATCTAAAAGGAGGCTCACAGACTTGCCTCCTTACTATATGAGGCAGCTGCACCCACAAACAGACAAGGTTGTGTTTGGAAACATGTCCTGGTCCCAGACACAACAACTCTTTATTTCGGGAGCCACACCCAATCAACTGCCACTGTGTCCCAATCTGGTTGCTAGGGCAAGAGGCAGAATAAAAGATCCTGTGAGTCCAAAAGAGACATCTGCACGGAAGAGGATGAAGATCGGGGGACAGAGCAGACAAAAACGAACAAAATATTGTTTTATCCACACAATTTTATCATAAGCGGTGATCTCGATTCTCAAAATTTTATCAACTAACATTGCTCTATACATGAAGTCTAAGATGGAAGGAGGTTTAATGACATTAACAAAAGTGAGAAATTAAAAGGTTAACAAAAATGGAGTCTGAGTGTAAAGTTTAACCGTAAAAGAGAATGACAATCATGATATAGAGAGGCTCTGATTTAAGAAGTGGGGTGCAGCAGACAGATTTATAAGCTTTAGCCAGACACGGAGCACACACGCCACTTAAAGACACTATGGAGTTTGCAACTAGCCATAAAAAAGACAGAGCACATGCTTACAAACTGTGACTGTGCTTTAACAAAAGAAAAGTGGCCTGTGTCTAGTCTATAAAAGCAAAATCCAGACAAGGCATTTTGGAGGATGTAGTTTACCGTTTATTGACCCCCCCAACCCCACCCCTTTTCATTCTCTTAGTCTAAAGGTTTGCCTCTGCAGGTAAAGCTACAGAGACTACTGTACTAAGCTAGGACAGGAAGTATATAAGATTGACAAAAGTCAAAGGGTTAGTGCGAACAATACCTTAATCAAACAACTTAATCACACTATAATGCACAATATTATGGGATGTAATAAAAAAAGTTGATGTGTCACTGCAGACTTCTCCAGCATTTTACACAATATGGAAAAAATTTTACACACACATCCCACTTGAATGTGACAGATTTTATGCTTTTTCCCAACCCAAAAGTCAAAAAAGTTTATTTTTCTTTTAACAAAATTGTGATCTGCCACTCTGATAAATTACTATAAAATAGTATTGATCAATCACTGCTGAGTTCAATCAGACAGATCGTGATGCACCTCCCTTTAAAATAAATATAGTTACTGGACGATGCCTCACTAATTAAACAAGTGTTTTGTGTGATACCATAAAGCAACTTTGCTCTTTTCCCCTTATAGTTAATGTTATATTTCCTATATGTATAATGATCTCTTCTAACATTAGTGGGGGTGGTCTTAATTTCAGATACAGTGCCTCAGCTGCAGCAATATACTGCAGCAAACTCTGATAATGCTGTAATATTGCCCAGGATTCTACACCTTATAAGGTCGGTAAAAAGTTCCATATGATTTTATATGATTAGAGGAATGAAATGCTGCAACACCCTGTATACCGTCTTCATTCTTATGAAAATGGACAAAATACAGAATAGTAATTTTGGTTCAAATGCGGATTAAGTGAGTGGTCTCCTCGGTGTCCAACACTGACCTTGTAGGCCTGATCAGCGTCGTGAGACATTGTCCTCCTCTCTTCATCCCATCGAGCATTTGTCTCCTCCAACTGCTTCTCCATTGCCTGCTGCACACGAACAGCCTCCTCCTTTGAATCACATACAGATGTCTGCAGCTCCGCAATCAACTATAAGTGTGAAAAAAACAAAAACAATGTCTGGTTTAAATTCTTGATTTTGATTGATCCTCATGAATCTGCTCAAATGGCAGATGATCACACAGTGTTATACAAACTGGTCAGTGAGTAAATAAAAAGTTAAACTATTGTATATCTGCTCTTATATATACGTTAGGTGTACTTATACTATGTTTGAAACAAGTGACACAGTAAAATAAAATCAACCCGTCGCCAGATGCAAAATGTGTTCCCCACACAAAAAGCTAATTTTCTTCATTTCAATGGTGTCACAAAATGACTTGCATCAGATGGAGAAAGCATTTCAGAGTTGACATGGATTCGGATGGCAGTAACAATCACCTTGAAACGCTGCTTTTCCCAGTCTCATGTCTTTTTTGAGACGAGACAGAAGAGAGAGAAGAGAGAAAAGGCAGGAAGGAAAAAACAACTTCCCTTTTTGAAGAGCAGAGTGACTTTGTGTTGGTGAACTTGCAGTGCACACCAAGATGAAAAGGAAGTGCCACAGCTTTGAAATCCTCCAGTCAAAATTAACATTCTATTTAAGCTACTGTCAGAGAAAGGCAGAGGAAAGATGAGAGTAAGAGAGAGATGGAAAGGAAGGGAGAGAAGGGGAAAGAGAAAGAGACATAGGTGGGGGAGGGGGGCTTTGGGCTAGACAGATAATTGTTTACTGTGTTCAAATTCAGAAGGACTAGCCCAGCTGGAATCTGCACATTTTGTGGGAGTATGGGAGTTAGAGTGGTGTGGGTCAACCACAGATAGAGAGAGAGATGAGAGGGAGATTAGGCTTATTCTGTCAGTGGGAAAGCCACATGAAAGCAACAAATGGTACATTATTATGGGAACATCATTTCTGGGCATAATAATTATGTGTGCAATATGGATTCCCTGCATCTGTTGGTCTTCAGCCCCAGGCGGTGACGGCACTCTAAACTAGTGAACTCAGCTGTCTGTCTTGTTATTCCTGTATATATACACACACCACAGCACTTTTTTTCTGTGTCTGATAGCCGGCCAGGCTTTTTTAAGTCTGTAATTGGTCTGTTGAGACTTGTCTATTTTCCCAGCCTACTAGCATCTCTGTTTAGGGCTAAAGGCGGGCTTACCTCTACATGAACCTGAGGTAAAAAAAAAAAAGGGGGACGAAAGAGCAGGGTTGGCGTTTATTCACCTGTTTGTAAACAGAAAAGTGAATCAGTAATAACTATAAATCGATGGCCACTATATAAAAGGGGATGCTTTGCAATGTTAATGAGTGCAAAAACTTGTTGGCTGATGTTGAAATACTGTGACTTGGTTCCAGACCTCTTAAAGCTGGGATGTAAAGTGTTTTTTGGCATTGCTGGGCAAAAATTCCATCATAACCTTTCAGCATATTGTAATTCAAGTTTTCTGAGAGAAAACAATTTGTGATTAATTTCAAATACCTCCTTTGCCTACAAAATAGTACAAGACACATGTTCACACGTCCCGGGTCCACATGGAGCTTTGGGCCCATTATGTTCTATGCCATGTCGTTTCTATCAACAAGTAGCAAACAGGCATGATGACAGTGGGGAATAACCTTTGACAGAGGAGAATTGTGTGCGTGTAATGTACTAGCCCCACATCTGTGTGTCCTACTTCATGACACAACCTACAAGTGGTCGCAGTTTGGTTAGGATTAGACACAAAAAATTCTTGGTTAGGTTCAAATAGGTTCAGACCAGGTCAAAGGGGTTAAAATAAGTAAAATAATCTAGGAAATTATCTCGGGGGGGTGTCGTGTAGTGAAGTAGGTGTGTCATGTAGTAAAGTGGGTGTGTCATGCAGTTTGCAAGACAGCATATAGACCCTTCTGGGTTGCTCTCCCCTGGGACTGCAAAGTTCCAGAGGGTCGTCCTTAGCCCCTTTTACACAGCCTGTTCAATGTGGTCCCGTTGTGACTCGCCGGTCTGTATAAATGTTACAGAGGCGTAATGGGGGGTTCAATGTTGTTCCGTCTCTGAGACGGCAGCGGAGGTAGTAACTGTACCGAATTGACGTCTGTATAAATGGAGTGAGCCGGCGAGGCAGAACGACAGGACAGGAGTGTGATGTTTTGGCGACATGTTTTGTGTGCAATCCACAACCGGGCGATTTAAAGGCAGCTAGCAGCAGTTAGCAGCTAACTCAAACCAGAAGAAAAGCAACTGAAAATGTTTACAAATTGGAGAGACGATTTCATAATGGAAGACTTTGTAGCTTAAGTATATAACAGTTCATCTACACATGAACTTTTATTGAAACCTAAATAACTGATGTGTGGGCCCCTTTGAAGGCAGCACAATCTGCAAGCCCAACAATGACATATTATATCACCTTGCAGAGTTGGAGCAATATTAGAATTAATTTTGAGTTTTTGGTCTCCATCGATTCCTGGGGGAAATATTTGGCTCTGTAGCTGCTCCACTATGTTCATCAGATAGTTGTTAACTACAGTATATGTGTCTGCTGTTAGGTAGCAAGCTTTATCACTGAAAACAGTTGCTATGTCTGGAAATGACATAGATGGGGGGGGGGGGGGGTTCACAGCAAACCAAAACAGCAGTTGTGGACTGTAAAAACCAAAACAAAGCACTGATAAAAAGTGAAATGGCCGTTGAGCTGTTGAGTGATGAGTCCCTGTGGGGTCATCCCATGTTTGACTCCCTTTTACATTTCACAAGGACATATGATCCATTGTTATTATAAAGTATTGATTATAGCAGCTTCAAAAATAATCAATGCAGATAACAACTTGAAGTATAAACAGTGAAGGACCATATATTACTGTTGAAGTATTTTTTAAGCAGTGAGAATGTGTCAAAAGGAATACATGGATCCTATTTGGTTTATACATGCCTAAGAGGTCACATGTGAACATTGTTTGTGGATCTCAACAACCAGTACTGTGTGGAAATAAATGAGGTATATTTGCATAAGTAGTGAACTTTGACCTCTTTCTTCCAGAACATGGTATTTCTCATGCACCTCGCATGGCAAATTCTTTCTGCCTCCTACCTACTTCCACAGTGGACAGTCAGGGATAAAGTAATGATCTCCCACCAGTGCCACGGCTACCACCCACTGAAGCCTGATCATTAAGTGGGGGAAGAGAGCACAGTCCTGTTCAGGTCACAGGTCACCCAGGAGGATGACTCACAGCTAGACACTTAACACACAGGATTGGATTGAAGAGACACTAATGAGAGTTTGTGTGTGTGTGTGTGTGTGTGAATGAGAAAAGGCAGGGAAAGAGGAAACAAAGATGTGCAAGAGAAAAGGATGTGTGTGTGTGTGTGTGTGTGTGTGTGTGTGTGTGTGTGTGCATGCATGCATGTAAACATATACCCTTACATGGTGTCTCCCCTCAGGATAATGTATGGCATGGTATGTTTTTAATTGGGCTATTAGCTATGCAGTTGAGCTCAAGAGTGATGCCCCGAGTCAGACACTGAGGGGTTAACAACTGGGGTTAGCCTTTGAGGTTGGAAGGCCTCTTGTTTACATTTGACTGAGTTGCCCCAAGGGGGGTTCCACCTTTACCTTTTAAAACAAAGCCGCCCAAGCCCACGACAAATAGCCTGCATTAATCACGCATATTTTTTGCATATGTTTGCACAAAAACCCACACATTCAGCATAAAGCTCCACATAACAACAAACTTCAACAAAGTTGTTGAATTCTGTGAGATTTATCTTTGATGCCAAAGAGAGTGCTGTTTGTTGAACCTGTGCCAGCTTTGTGTCCCCAAAACAGCGGATTAATGACTTGTTGCTTTGTCTGCGGTGGTGCACTGCACCGCCAAAGCGGGCAAACATGGCTGAACTTTCGCACAGCATCCGGCTTCTTTTGAAGTCGAGCATTGTGTAACCTAATAGGCTACCGTTTTCTCACAACATCTGCTTGTCAACCCTGCTTTCAACTCTGTGCCTTTGCCAGCCAACCCAAAATGGGGGGATTTAAAGAGGAGAAGAAAGAAAGAAAAACAACAAAGCCCCCTCTTTGAATCTCCTCTTTGGGTAACCAGGTTCAATTACGGTCAAATGATTGTGATATTTTATCCTGCTGCATAAACAAGAGGAAAACTATTTTCTTTTGTAACGTAAACACTACTTGGGGTGTTTTGGATCATTTAAACTGGTTAAGTAAAAGCTGCCTGACATTTCGGAGACATTTTTCTGAATGACAGAATGTGTCCAGGGAAGTTATATACCTGGCTGGGAAGAAGAATTACCTTTGTTTTAAATGGGCTCAGTCTGAGGAGAGGAGAAGTAATGGTAAGCATATGGCCCCTGATGATGCCATGACAGGAGGAAGAGAAACAGGTATGGAGATAAAATAAAGAGATAATACAGGCAATGGAGGAGAAGAGAAAACTAGTGCACATGAACGGAAAGAGGACAAACTTAATAGTGTACGTTTAAATTCAAATTAAAATGTTGATTTATGCCTCTGTTTCGAGATGTTGCAGAGGCTACTTGCACTCCTACGTGTTTTCGATGATGCTCTAGGGATCGCTCAAAGCAAAGACAACATAGATGGAGTTGAAGAAAGGCTCAGAGAAAACTTTTCCTTTATTGTGGTTAGACCAATATGCATTTTGTTATCTAGCTAGCGAAGCGCAAACCTTCCCATTATTGCTCTCTGTCACTCAATGAATGATGAAAAGCATGCAATTAATACACAACATGGACTGATAATATGTCACAAATTAATCTAGTGTTGCAGTTTTCCTATAATGATCAAAAGACTAAATTATATGTTGAACTATAACTAAATTCCAACAAGCTATCGATGTTTGAACTGATGAAACAATTCAATGGAGAAGCATAAAACCCTTTAATATATAGCGCACAGAATTCAAACTACAAAGTGGCCAAAAGATTGATCAAGTAATGTGTGGATTTTAAATGAGTGTGAATTGATTTTTGGCCACTTGGTGATAGCTGAACAAGCTGTAAACACAACATTGATATATGAACTTTATGTTCGAGTTGCCTGTTCACACATTCAGGACATTTAGACTTGTTCTAGCGTACTATGAGCAACCACTCCCACATTACTCATAGGTATTTGATTCATTCTCATATAAAAATATTGATTATTGCGGCTTTAAGGGTAAACATTTATATTATCGAGCACTAGAAAACATACAGAGAAGAGTATGAAACCTGATAACCTTCTGTTTGGGCTGCAAAGGACAGCTTTTCAAGCAGTCAACTCTAACAACTCTGGGCACAAGGAATGAAAGAGGGAACAGAAAAAGTAAAGACAAAAGTTGGGGCGCAGAGCTTTAGATATCCTTTATGTAATTCAAATGTCGGTGTTTTAGGTTTACACTTATTTTTCTGAGCTCTGCCCAACCCTCCTGCCAGATATGGGGATGTGTGTTTGTGTACACCTGTGTATGTGCTTAAGGGTAAAGGGCAGGGGCAGCATGTTGTGTGTTCAAGAGTGTGTGTGTGTGTGTGTTTTCATGTGTGCTTCCTTCACCTCTCCCATCTGCACGTTTGTCCAATCTTTCAAGCAGTTCAGTGGAAAAAGAGGAATATAAAATGAAAGAGGGGGAAAAAGGGTGGAAGAGAAAACTGATTACCTGGGCAGACTTGGCGAGCTTCTGACCGTACTCCTTCTCAATCTGCTTCAACCTGCTGTTGGTCTGCAACAAGAAGGGAGAGGGGACTGTGAGAAAGAGATATGCAGACAGACGGATAGAGACACAAAGAGAGGGAGTTGTGAAATTGAATCTTCTGTTAGGAAGTGCACATGCCACCCTCCCAACCTATCCATGCTCTCACACACACACACACACACACACACACACACACACACACACACACACACACACACACACACACACACACACA
>JBBPCS010000672.1:5749247-5770788 GCA_037974645.1 Hollardia meadi
CAGCCTACAGTTTATTGATGAATTTTAATAGGCCTAATAAATAAATAAAATAATAATAATAATTTTAAATGTATTTTCAAATGCACTTTTTTTCGATCTGTAGGTAATGAAATAAAGCAATTGTAAATTTAATAAAAAATTGAACAACTAAACTGCTTCAAGAAATGACATCTTTGTGATTGCTGACGCTGTTGACCGCCAGGGGGTCATTTTGAGCCCCCCTGGCGGTTCTAGGGGGTATTGGAATGTTGGCGGTTCAAGTGTTAATGCTATGCTATGCTTTAATGTTAATGTTTAAGCTAACATTAGCTACCTACCTTCGATAAATTACTGAATGTCAGTCTGTCTGTTGAACGCCCTGAGAACCAGCTATAATTTGGAGTAGCCAGCTAGCTTCAGCATGAATTCATGAATTGCATCAACAGTGAAGCAATGAAGATTTCATCCATTCACTGTTATGTCTGGATGAAAAACTTCGAGTTAGATTTTAGTGGCAGGGCTTTTTTCTTTTCTTTCAACATTAGTCTAAAATCTAATTTTTCATTGAGTATTTTGACATTTTTGATACAGAACATGTACATTTTGCTGTTCATGTGTGCAGTGTGTTTATAGCCTACCCCCAGTTAATAATGATTAATATTATTAATGTCGCCCATGTTTTGGGTACACCTCAATAAACTAAAACTGGTGAGGTATAGGACTATAAAATACAATTTAACAATCTTTGAAAAAGTTTGGAATCACCTGCAACAAAAGCTTGATTTGGTAGTCAGATTGTTGAGAGGACTACTCTATATTTCTGAATGGTCATTCATGCTTTAGGTGGTAGAAAGTCCTCTTTGTATATGAATGTTATTTTTCATGAAATGGTTGTAAAAAACATTTGTTTTGTACATTGAGAACAAAATGTTCACAATACCATACAATGACTCAACACGACTGTTAGTTGAAAAAAACAAAAAAACAAATTCAAAATGGAAAGGTATTTGGAGAAAAATTGATACAACAGCATTTTCCCCTGTCATGCAACTCTGCGTGGACATCACTTAAATGGGCGTTTTAATCATTTAATTTTAATAATTTTGGGGGCATAACCTTTTCAAATGTTCATAATACATTTGCTGTCTGAATTATACTGTTTTAAAAAAAAAACTACGTTAAAATAGCAATTATTCAAGGAAAAAAAGAAAAATATCAAGGTAACGGGTGATTCAAAACTTTTGAATGGCAGTGTATGTCTATAGAGAAAGCTGTAGTCATTACCAGCACAAACATACATTCATAAAGTTTGCATTTTTGTCAAGTCATTAATCACTTCCCATAATCAAAGCAACAACAAAGGAGAAAGACAGAGGATATAAAAACAGCAAAAAGAAAAAAAGGCGCAAAAAAAAGAGAAGCAAAAGCAGAGAATTTGAAGAGGAATGTGCAAGCTTTCGCTCCTCTTTATAGCGTTACGTCTCTTTGTAATTTTGGTCTCTCTCATGTCGGACATCAAACGACAAAGAAATTGTTGTTTTTTCTCTCTCCCAATTTTGTGTACTCTGTAATTATTAATCAGTCTCGTGGCATGACTCGTCTTCTGGGCTCAGACAGACAAAAAGAATATGTGGAGAGACTCACAAGGGAAAAAAAAGACAGGAAAAGAGAAAGGGGGATGGAAAAAGGGATCTCACAAAAATAGCAAGTTTTTTAAACTTCCAAGGCAGCGCCAAAACGAATTGGGTGTGTGTCTCGCTTGAGAGTGTGTGTATGGGAGTGCGCACGTGCGTGTACATGGGTCTTTGTTTATGAGCCTCTGCGTGTGACTGACAACTCTACTCCAGGAATGCACTATGACTGAGTGGGAGCTGGCTGCTGGGCCTATACCTCTGAGGATACACCGAAAAAACTCGCTGCAGCTAACTTCAAGGTTGTGACAGACTCACACATATTATGCTTTAAAGCTGAGGAGGGCAGGTGAGCACATGGCAGCTTCACTAATTCCCCTGAGACAGTGTGCATTTGTTTCTGTGCGTGTGTGTGTGTGGTCACTACAGCGGTAGACAGTGTGTCACCATCAATAACAGAGCAATGAGGGTGAGATGAGAGGACAGAGAAAAAAGGATCAGGGAGGCCTGGCAGGGTGAAACAGAGAGGGTAAGGAAAGAGAGGGGTGCCAGCACCAGGGCGGCCCATTGGCTTTAAATGGATCTCTGGTCAGAAAAGTGGAAGGAGAGGAGGCTCAAATTAAAGATGTGCCTTCTCTGAAGAGGAAGTCCTCTCATCCCTCAATCCTAAACGGCTGTTTAAAGGGTAGGAAGAGAGGGAGGCGAGGAGAGAGGAGTGTTTGCGCTCAGAAGGGTGAAAGAGCTTCCGTCATCCAGCCGCCTGGCAGACAGGAGGGGTGCAGGGATGCCGGCGTTTTCCGGACTGCCCTAACCACACGATGCCATGTGCCGCCTGAGCGTGCACCACATGCTGGATATACAGGCACACGGGACCTACTATAAACATTTACATACAAATACAGTTGATACAAGAGTAAACATTAAAGTTAAAGCACACAGAGCCAACTGTAATTGCTTATGCAAATATTCTTTTCATGTAAGCAGAGTATTTAAGAATTGTATGGGCTGTGATGTGGGTGGAGCAGTGCGTGGAAAATACTGACAAACAGACTAGAATGCACACTTGCATGTGGATGTCTCTGGTTTCTAGTATAAAAAGACAGAGCGTGTGTGTGTGCGAAAGTGCATGCGAGTGCTCGCGCATCCAAGTCTGTGAGCTCATCCAAACGGAATGATAACGAATCCACAGACACATCAAAGGGGCCTGGAAAAAAGAGGGAGCACAAAAAAGAGAGAGAGAAATGCAAAACTGAAATATTCAGCGCCCTCTGAAGAAAAAATAAAACAGGCTTGGTTTTCATCCGCATCCCCAGAGAAAGACAAAGGGGAGAGAGAGAAAGACAGAAACAGACACAGAATAGGAGACAGACCACAAATAAGTGAACACAAAAGAGAGACAGCACAAGGGCAAGAAGATATTAAAGACAGAGAAAGAGTTAAAAAGGTAAAGTAGAAAACAATCATTGAGCTTGATGGATTTAAAACTGCCTTTAAAATGTGGCCTGTTTACAAGCAGCATTTCACATCAAAATATGAAACAATATTGCCAAATACGTGGATCAACCTCCCACAGTAGCATCAGTGCACACCAGTCAAACAGGCATTCGCAGGCACGTCACTGGTGTTGCTACCAGCCTCACTTGAGAGAAGTTAGTGTTTCACATCTGCTGACTCTTAAATTAAGCTTAATCTTCTGTTAGTTTCGTTTACCGTTTCAGTATTTATACCAGTCCCATAGCTTTAGAGCTGACAATTAGCTAACTACATTTTGATTATCAAATAACTGTGTCATTTGCCAATGCCAAAAAATCACTAGCTACAGCCTCTGTTACGGTGGCAAATGTTAATATTATGGTAAACTGAACATTTTTGGGTTTTGATCAGATGGTCAGACAAAAAAAGACTTAGGAAGACGTCACCTTAAACTCTGGGTATATTAGTCACTATTTTCTGACATTTTTTGGACCAAATGATTAATCCATAATTAAAATAATTGTTAGCCTTTCATTGATTAAATTCAAAGGACGGTCAAGAATAGCATTAGCGGAAGATCACTAGACGTTGCAGAAGAGAAGAGGCCTCATGCCTTGGAATAGCAGATGACATTTCAATTCATCTATACAAACTGTCTTCTTTGAAGCTTGTGCACCCTCAGAAACACTGGGGATGAAACCAGTGACTTTCCCTCTCACTAGTTAATGTGTCAAAGCCAACTGAACACCCTATGGAGAGAGAGGAGGATAAAGAGGAATCTGGTGCAGCCCAGGCTGACAGTACTTCTATGTGGGTGGATAAACATGTGGGTGGGACAGAACAAAAAGACATGCTAGATGTCCGTCTCATCCTTCAAAATGGCTCTGGAGTTCAGAGATATTAAATATTTCTATACAACTATTTTCTGCTTTGGTATAGTTCAGAAATGTTGAAGGGCGTTATCTATTCTTTGTATACATGTAACTCAAACTGTGCTAACAGTACACAAAAGCAAAATGCACCAGATGGTCTGATGTTGTTATAAAAATGTCTAAAGTTGAGGGAGAGGAGAGGAGACGAGACAAGAGGGGAAGAGATTTTATTTGTGACATGATTTCGAATAGGGATTTTCTTACTTTCGTTGTGCATTTAGATGCTATTTGGCTTCATCAATTATGCAGACTACAGCATAATATGCTAAATCGACTAGGCACAAGTCCCTAAAATAAACATACCGTATTTACATATCCCAAACATTACACAATGGAAAATGAAGCCAGAGGGTTTTTAATGAAACAACAAAAGCCCTAAAGACGATCTTTCGAGATTGAGTTGTTTCAGTGCATGAAATAGCGTGTGCCTGCTTAGTAAAAATGTCAAATAAGGTTATGTGTGATAATCACGTAGGCAACTAAAGGCATTTAACATCATTACATCATGAAAATGTCACGATATCAATCAGGGGCACATATTAAAGTGATATGATGATACTGCAATGATCAGATATGACAAATTGTAGCTAAACGCCAGGATAACTATTGCATTTTTTCCAGGGTAGAAACTTATTATCTTCCTTATTATTATTATATTTAATTCAGTATTCATAAAGACAAAATTAATCACTACCTAGACTTGCTCCAGTAGACATTCCTGCAGTGATACCAGATGGTAAGCTTAACACTAGACTTATATTAACTTAGAGCACTAATACTAAAACAAACAGCTTTACTTGTTGATATTTTACTTATCTGTTTTTCAGTGGGATAGCATTCATGTCTGCCAATCAGTCTTCAATACATGGATGATAATAAGGTATATTAAGTAAGAGTATCTGAGGATGTAATTGTTCTTTAACTCAGAGATCCTTGGCTACAGGACACAGTTAAAGAGCTCTTTACAATTTTCCTTTAGTCAGGTCTGTGGTATTGAACTGGTGCTTAACCTATCTCCATCCTCCCCTTTCAATGCAGTTACCATGGGAGTAAATATTGAGCTGCCGTGCAGTTTTTCAATATTCAGGATCCATACCTCCACCTGCTCCTGCACCTCAACACTAACTGGGCCTCTGCTCAGCTGCCCGTGGTCCCTCTGCGGATCCCCACCCCTGCTTCCCTCCATTCCTCCCGTCATGGGAGAGGAATGCTGAGAAAGATAAGACCACTTCAAAAGGCACACACAGATGTAGGGTCTATATGTGCACGCACACACACACATACACACAAATGCAAAATAACATGAAAGAACATATTGGCTGCATCCTACACCTTTAAGAGTAGCGGGGCACAATCTTATGCAAGCATGTGGGCTTGCATGCACAAACACTGAGAGGCAAACAATGACACACAGACCAAGACAGACGTGCCCTGCAAACAAGTGAGAGAAAAAAATATAATGTAATTGAAACAATAGTAGAAAGGAAGAAACTTTAAATTGAACAGGAACAGTTGGTTCTACGCATCCCATCCATGGCAGTGTGTGGACAGGTTTGGACAGGCGCTCACATGGCTAGTGTGTTAGCCTCTCAAGAAAGGCAAGCACACTTTCCCTCCAGCTGCCTAAAGTACAAACTGCCACCATCACTCCTAACCGTAAACGACCAAACTGAGCAGGAGTTACACAGTCAGAGTTGCAACAACCCTGCAAACCCCCACTTTCCCTCCAGCTGCCTTAAGTACAAACTGCCACCGCCACTCCAAACTGTAAACAACCAAACTGAGCAGGAGTTACACAGTCAGAGTTGCAACAACCCTGCACCACAACCTTAACAGGCAAGTGGTTTTGATAAACCCAGTTGGGTGCCAAGAGGGAGGAAGACGAATTGGAATAAAAAAAAAAAAAAAGACTCTTCATTGGGGGAGAAATACCGAAATCTAGAAATAGACCAGCTGTTTTTATTTTCCCTACTTTAAACATTCAGGTGATTTCTGATGTTTTAAAATTATCATTTGGAGATCACTGTTGCCAAAGCAGGCAAGCAACAGTGGCAGATGAGCCCCCCACCCTCTGTGGTGCATCTCTCCTTCTCTATGCTAATGCCCTGTAATGATCTGAGGCACACTGGGATGAAAGAAAAGGAGAGAAACTTGCTCGCTGCACAGCTTTGTAGTGCTTTCTTTTTTTGTTGCTATAGTAACAGAGATGTGGAAGTCAAATTGACACAGCAATGCTTATTTGCATGGCAGGACAGGGCGATAAAGAAAGAAAGAGTGGGCATAAAGACATCAGCTATATACAGTATGCTACACATGAGCAACAAAAATGAGAACTGCTAACACATTCATCATCAGTTGTTGTCCTAAGAATACAAAGAAGAAATAAAATAGCAGAACATAGAAATAGGTAACAAGAGATCTCCGTTGATGTCTTAACAGTAGATTGTGTGGGTGAACACACAAAATACAAATCATAAAGTGTTCATCTTCATGCACGCACGCACGCACGCACGCGCACACACACACACAGACAGCCCTGTGTGCGATCTTGCTTTGACTTTGAAGTTCTCCTGGATCGCCTTTAAAGGCTGTCAGTGTTGCCACAACAGCAGGCAGGTAACAGACTGCTTAGCGCGCGCGTGTGTGTTTGTAGCTTGAGTACTTAATTAGCTAAGAGCCTGATGGGCCACTTGTCGTTTCTCAGTGTTCAACACTAAACGAGGGAATGACTGGCTCGTTACTGATACTAACAACAAGGATAATTTATGCACAAATGAATGCGTCTGCTGTGTTTAAGCTTGTCCTCTGTTGCCAGGCTGACAATGACGAGCACAAACAATAAGCAGGCACAATCATAAATGTTCCATCTTAACGCTGAATACTAAATGCCACAAAACTGCAGAATTTGTTTTAATGTTTCAAAGTCAGAAAGGAACAGTAATAATAACCATATTAGAGGTTAAATATCATTTCTAATTCACAGAAAGATTTAACGTGTTTTCAGGGGACATTGAAAAAAGTGCTTGGCTAAGACACAATGTGCCTTGGACCATTGATGAGGTCCCAAGAAAAAAGCAAATGCAGCCATGCTCAGCCCATTCTTTCTAATCTACTGCCTCTGGGTTGCTCTTATAATGTGACAAATAGTTGAAAACCTCTCAAGGGGGGTGATGGCACTGTGACTAGCCTTGGCTGTGTATGGCTGGAACTGGAGCCGAGGTTGTTGAATGGACGCTGTGTTTAATTGTGCTGAAAACATTCTAGTTTTGCCAGAGAAACTGCAATCTGCTTGTGAACAAATAATGTGGTTGAGTATGGGATTAATTACCCAGTGGAATGTACTGGCTGCCTGGTTGGTTCGCTGATTGGTTGGAGTCTGTTGAAGTGTAGGATGTCAGTAGAGTGTGTAGTTTTGGAAGTAAGGGAGTGACAAGAGCTATACAAGACATACATAAAGGTGGGCGACTGTACAAAAATAAAGCCATAATATCCCTGATACGAGCGCTGCCATCTTGTGCCAGTGATATCATTTGAAGACAAAGTCTGCGTAGTAGTGATCAGGCGGTGGAGCAGCTATATCGAGTTCCTGCCCATACACCTGCTCGCTCAATCGCGAGCAGAGCTCAGCTGTCAATCACCCCCTTTCAATAGCATTTAATAACTAATTAAAATAAAATTTATCAGACTTATCAAGTCTCCAAAAAAACACTGCAGTTCAATGCTGGATTACAGGTAAAAAAGGTATACGATCACACTGGAGCCCGGTTTCAACGGCACACGGGTCAACTTCTGGGCAAAAAAAAGCAAGTTGGCTACGACATGGAACTGATCCATTGTTACTGTTATTATTATACATGCTTTTTCCAATACAAGTCGGAACTTCTACTGTAAAACATGGTTATAGTATTGACCATAAAGCATCATTATTTGATATTTTGTGACATATTATCACATTATAAACTCGCTATGGTGAACAGGCTGGCAAACATTTGCCAATTTACATTTCTAGAAGACAACGCAATATTAATATTCATTTGGAGTCATAGCTCCTATATGTTCACAGGCTAGTTGTATTGTTGTGCCTGTCTGCCATTTGGACTGTGGAGGTAGTGTTCAGAGGGTTAATCAGAGCTATTTCACTCAGAAGACTCTTAAATCTACAGTCAAATGGTATTTTCCTTATATAGTTATCAGCTACATTAGTGAAGACCTTGTTTGATTTATACAGTAGGATAAAGTTCGCTTGTTTTTAGACAACACAAATGCCTATCACACGTAAAGGTCTGAAACCACTTCTCATCAGTTTCCAGGTACTCAACTCTAACCGTTCTACACGCAGTTATGAAAAAAGATCAAAGAGAGTGTACAAGGGTTGGCTTGTTAAAGCCAAACTCCACCTTAAATCCAAATTCATACACTTCATATGATCAAAGACTCAGGTCTGGAGACATAAACAACTCTGATAAAGTTTGAAGCCACAAAGTAAAGACTCAAACGTGATATTAATACTACTACTACGAAATAAACACTATGAGTATTATATATGTTATTATACGATAATATTATATTCTAATATAGCTGTAGGGTTTATTGCTCCAGCTCACATTTTATGTCAACTGCACACATCTGTAAAACACACGCGCACACACATGCTGAAGGTGTGTCGAAGACAATTATGTCAAACACAAGGCCATGAGGTAAGGAGGAGGACCACACACAGATTTTAGAGCTCACTAATGTGATTATCATGGAAATTCTAACGTAACTGATAAAATATATATATAATATAATATAATATAATATATATATAAAATTACAGTATTTTTGGATACTGTGTTAATTCAATAATTTAATTCATCTGCTAATTCAGATGTAACACTGATATTGTAAAATTACAAAAACTTAAACTGTGACACTCAAATTTATTATTGAAACAAAAACAAATAACTCTCATGGTTTGGTCTTTCTCACTTTACCTGACTGCATCTTCAAGTTTGGCTATCTTCATCTTGGCTTCTGTCCTCTCTTTCTCTGCCTCACTGTGGATTCCCAAAACCTGAGAGAGAGAGGCAGAGAGAGAGAGGGAGAGAGAGAGTAAGTGAGTGCAACAGCAGACCCCATCAAACATCACTCAACAAAATTCCTCTGCCTGTGACCTTGTAAATCTGGTCTCATCTCTTCTCTCTATCACCCCATCAATAGTACCATCTGAGGCTATCTGTCTGCACAGAGGGCCTCTCACTTTGGATCTATGGCAGCGATATGGGCCCTTCTTATGTCCAGATACCGTACTCTGGCCTCTGACGTGTTTCATTTACCACGCCTGAGGAGTGGAAAGAGCAATTTTTGCATGGGAAACAAAATGGAAAATGAACGACTGACTTTTCCATTGTTTTCATCTCGTGTCACCTTGCAGGAAGAAGGAAAAAACAGAAAGATGAAAATAATGGGGGAAAAAATGATACAGGTGGATTCCAAGGAAACAAGAGTGCACAGAGGACTGCTAAGTTCTTGCAGGTGTATCAGCCAGAGGGGCCCCGTCTATGCCAGTCTGCCACCAGCACACATATTTTAACTGTGGCGCTTTGAAGATGACCCAGGCGCAGCAGGTCTTTAAAACCTGATTTTCGCCTGAGAAGTTTGGCCTGGACTGGTCTGGTCCAGCTCAGATGATTAACAATGGTCTCCTCACTATATAGTTTATGGCTGCTCAATGGCTTTGAAGAGGGTCTCTCAAAACTAAAGACCCGAGTAAAGCAGCACTTGTAGGCCCGGGTAGAGACACAAAAAAATGTCCCTTTTGAATGCCATCTTTTGCAGAATGACTCCAACTTTTTTTTTGATTTGCTCATAGCACCCATTCTCAACTTTCTTTGCTTGATAACTCTTATGCTAAATCATAAATCCTCCTCTTTCTTCTCTGTCCAGTCTTACATCTACCTGTTAATCATGGCTCTGATTTTACGAGAACAGACATAAAATCTAAAAGGGGAACTAAAAGGAACATGTGACTCCAGGCTTTGATCTCCACTTGACCATAATAACGTTGTCCAGGGCTGTATTAATGCAACGACAGAAGCTGTGGAGCTTGGTGGATCAGTTTTTCCTAATGGAGGAGAAGAACACACTACCTTTTTCTCACAGTTGATCTGCAGTTCTTCCTTTTCCTGACGAAACTTTAGCTCTTGATCCTGAAAGGAAGTGGAGTTGAAAAGATACTGTATGACAGAGGCAATACTGTGACACATCACACAAAAGACAAGCCCATTGTAACTTTAACAGCTGGCATTAGAACAGTGACAAATAGAAAAGATGCATGCCCCGTACCACCACCACCCAAATCATACCCTGACTTGTTGGTGTCTTCGAAGTTCACTGTCAAGGAACTGCTGTTTGAGCTCAGCAACAGTTTTCTCAAAGTCCTCCATCACCTCAGAGGCCTGGAAAAGTGAAGAAAATTGGTTAAAAAAGAAAGAAAACACAGCTAACTTTGGTTTTATTTTGTAACAATGAACAAAGTGTAGTGTCAATGTGGACCTTAGCAGCAGATAGAGCATGTTCCTGATATAAGTGGCTCATGTCCGTCTCATGTTTGGCCAGGAGCTTCTGCAGAGTCTGCTCATGCTGCTCCCTCTGCTGCTCCTTCTCCTTCTGCAGAATCAAATTTCTGTGGACATTTACAAGCATGACAGGGCGGTTAATACATACACTGACCTGTTCCGGTTCCAACGTCATCAATTAGATAATTACAGTTATTTGATGATTCCTGAAGTAGATATTTTACAATAAAGAAGTACATTTTGTTGAACTAAATCCCTCTTTTCCACACTCAACCTTTCTCCCTCCTTCATCGCTCCCTATTTCACACACCGTCTGTTGGCTTCCTGCAGTTCAGCGCCGATTGATGCAATGTGGATCTCCAACTGGGCCTTCTCCTGTGTCACTTTCTGACGCAGCGCGTTGCCCTTCTCCACCTCCACCGACTGCTGTTTCACCCGCAGCTCCAGCTCACGCAACGTTTGCTCCTGAACCACAAGCATACACGGAAACCACTAAACCAAACAGCTTGAACCACAAAGAGCACCAGTCTGAGAAAAATGTCATTGGTCAGTGTCAGTTTAGTTGGAAAAGCTTAATAAGGTATTTTATTACACCTTCTCAGAAATCCCATTATGGTGGTAACAGTTTGCTGGAGAAACTGTGGAAATCCAAATGCAAATCATTACCATGTTTCCTGGGATTGCCCTGTTATTAAAGACTTTTGGAGAGAAATACATCATGCCTTAAAAGATATTTTCAGATGTCATGTTCCCTTGGAGAGTAAGACCATATTACTCTCATATTACATGGACTCAAACCTCAAGAATGGCAGAAAAGAGACAAATACTTATTAAATATACCGCTGGTAGCTGGCAAAAAGGCTCTTACAAGGAAATGGCTATCACAGGAGAGCCCAACTTTAAATGCATCATTACAACGGAGATTTACAAAATCGAGAAGATAACAGCATATGTTAACCATAAATTGGAATTATTTGGTTCACGCTGGGAAAATTGGGTTAACTATGTAGTGCCCCGCAGGCCAGACTTTATTTTCTGCAAATCTGTGATTGTTTGGTAAAGAAAAGATCACTCCCTCATTGTACATAGTTTTTCAGTGTTTGTTTCTGTCTTTATATTTGTGACACATTTTAAAACGGGGCATTTCAGACAAGCATAAATGGATGATGAAAGCATTCAATATTTGAAACTTGTTTGATGTAAACATGTTTGATGCTGAATGCCAATAAAAATATTTATTAAAAAAAAATAAAATTAAGATTAAGTCTAAATCTAGGGTTGGACTTCAAATAGAATGTTATTCTCCGAAGATCTGTGAGTCTTCGAAGACAAAAACATCTTCTCTATACAAACTGTCGCAAAGGTCAAACCAGCAGAAATCCTTTCAATGCCACACAGGGAAATATCTTATCAAGTGAAAATATTTGTGTCTGTTTTGTTCATCCAGTCAACAAAAGCTCAACTGTTTGCACTTTCTGGAGACAGCTGTTGTGCCTTTTAAAAGTTTCTGGAGCAGCCAAACTCTTAATTCTGACATTTGGATCAACTCATGGCAACACAGGCAATACAGGGTCATTTTCTGTTTTGAAACCTTATTTAAATAAGGTCAAATGTCAATTTGTCTACCGTGCCTTCAAATGTGGACATACTAATGAGATGGACATGTTTCAAGTAACGCTAGACAAAAAACACCAACTGTAACAGGTTTAGTGAAGTCTGATCAGCGGGTCCCTGTTTTGTTTGTATCTCGTGCTCTTTCTTCCTTTGACAATGCACACAGAGAAGTGCAGACCAGTGTGAGCTTCAACTCAAGTAGTCCATCAAAATTAAAACACGTTGCACAACTCCTCTCCAGTACACCTTGCTTTACTTACCAACAAAAAAATATGGCGCACTGGAGAAAAGCTGTGTTTTTGCCCACACGCTTAAGGCTGGACATGAACTTGCAAAAGCACAGGGATTATATGATACACATTTCTGGTGAAAGCACAGTAATGCAAATGTACGAAAGCATAGGGCAGAAAATCTATTGTTTTCAACATAATGAACACACAAGATTTGAGCAACTTTGAATGTAAATCTTTTGAACGAACAGATTTGAATGAAGTGATCATATGTGTTAAGGCTAAAATTAGATTACTTCAATCTACACCAATATTGCCAAATTATTTCAGTGGCAAATTTCAAAAGCTCAATCGGGATTCTGATTTCCAGCTTTTTCCGGGACCGATTTGATGAAAAGAAACCTCCCCTCTCTGCATATGGTCCCTCTGTATGTACATGTGTCGTTATGTGTGTATGCGTGCGCTTGCGTGTGTGCGTGCATGCTTGTGACAGCATGGAATGCAGTGTGGATAGGCTGATAAAGGTGATGACGGGGGGCTGATTAAAGATGGAGCCTGCTAGTCCATATAGACGATGACAGAGGCTGGCAATGACAGGAGATGGAATGATGGCAGAGGAGGGAGTGGTGTGTTTGAAAAGAGTATGAGAGCATTGAGGCAGGGGAGAGAGATTTTTGTCTTTGTGTTAGCAGTGTAGGGTGCTAAGAAAAGAAAAAAGGAGGCTTGTGTTGTGCAGGGGCGTATGCTGACACTTAGCTCTCTGGCAGGAGATGAGAAGAAGCACCTCACCGTGCTGAGGCTGAACTGGGCACACCTGGACACATTCAGCCTGAGCAAATTCCGTCCCTTCATTAGGTGTTTTAGACGGAGAATTACAAGGTGTGAAGTGCAGACTACATGAATTACATTAAGAGCTTCTCTCCTCGTCAGAGATTTAGAAGCAATAAAGTCTTTGAAAAAGAAAAGAGAAAAAAAACCCCACGTAATTTGTAACAAAAGTCACACAGAGTGATGGATGATCTTTTACAGATTTTGTATCAGAACTAAAGCCAGCCACTGGAAGACAGCCTGCAGCATTCATCTCCCAAACTTGTCAGTCTGTGGGTATGCGAGCATGTTGTGTTTCAAATCTTAGAGTTGGAGGAGGCGCAGCAAGTGGAAGAGAAAGTCTGACAGAAGAGAAAGAAAGAAATTGTAGACGGTGGACTTGTGGATCAGATGTCAAACAAAGATCGTTTACTCGTTTTACTACAACCCCGATTCCAAAAAGTAGGGATGCTGTGTGAAATTAAAAAAGGATGCAATTATTTGCAAATCATCCTTTACCTCTATTCAATTTAATACTGTACAAAGACAAGATAATTATTGTGCAAACTAATACTTTAATGTTTTTTGTAAATATAGACTCATTCTGAATTTAATGCCTGCAACATGTTCTGAAAAAGTTGGGACAGGGGCATGTTTACCACCGTGTTACATCACCTTTTTTTTTTTAACAACTGGATGGCAGTATATGTTGCTCCTAAACCTGTATGTACCTTTTACCGTTAGAACTTGCCCCCAGAGAAGTCGGAGGCGTTTTTGGATGTAAAAAGTTTTTGCTTTGCATGGTAGAGTCTCAATTTGCACTTGTAGATGCAGCAACAAAATGTGTTTACTGACAATGGTTTTCTGAAGTGTTCCCAAGTCCACGTAGTAATATCCTTTATACAATCATGTTGGTTTTTAATACAGTGCTGCCTGAGGGATCGAAATTGCGGTATTCAACTTGCCCCTTGTGTGCAGAGATTTCTCCATATTCTCTGAATCTTTTGATATTATGGATTATAGATGGTGAAATCCTAAATTTGCAATTGTAGATGATTACATGATGATTGTAGATTAAATTCAGAATGAGTGTATATTTACAGGAATAAAGTTTAGTGGTTTGAACATTAAATATCTTGTCTTTGTACTGTATTCAATTGAATATCAGTGGAAAAGGACTTGCAAATCACTGCATTCTGTTTTTATTTATGTTTTTTTAATAACGTTTTTGGAATCAGGGTTGTTTGACTTTTACAGGGTACACATAAGGTTTTCTAAAACTGATACAACTATACAACACAATTATGTCTTTGCGAGATGCTGCTGACTTTAAGCAATTTTAGCTTTCAGACACAAAAACGAAAAAAAATTCAGTTATGTTTCACACACTACTAGGACCAAAAGATAGGAAGGAAGGAATAGATATTAGTTTATCTCTAACCACTAGACAATATTAATCATGTCTCCACTATCAGTCCTTTGAATATGGACATGCATGGACTACAGTCAAGAGTTTGGCTGGTGCAATACCAAGAAACATAGCGGCTTGTCTTTATTTTCAAACACCTACTCGGTCACTCTATCTGCTCAGCCCTGAGCATAGTTAACGTCCAAAAATAACATCTGACATATCTGTAAGCCCTTTTGTGAGATCTTTGATTTGCGTTGGATAGAAATCCAACCAGGTAGCAATGAGGAGATGAACATTCTTCATTTCACTGTTATTAAAGCAGATCCAGTGACCCATATTTGAATAAACATAAATCATCAATCCGAGTTTGTCTTGGCTCACATACTTTTTATGTGAACTGAACGAACTTTTCACATCATGTCCCAGGTTTGAACTTTTATTAAACAGCTACATCTCCCTCTCATAGTGAGCAATGGGGCAGTAGTGGCCTGAAAAAGATAGAGGCAGATACTATCATTTACCGAACAACCCAAATGCTCAAATCTACTGAAACTCCTAGCTACTGGGTCAAACGAGAAGTGAATATTCTACGAGCATAAAATGTCTGCATACTAAATAAACTCAGGTCTTCTGACTGATGTCTGGACGGTCGAAAGACAGACCTTTTCACAATGAAAGAACACAAGACAACATCGATTCTACAGGATTAAGCTCAGACACCAACCACAACACAAGGGTGCTGTAATAACTCACCTGAGATTAAGTCCACTTTGAACATCATATCCAAGGTAGTGAGAGAGTGAGTGTGTGCGTGTGTGTGTGTGTAGGTCAGCCCGAATTCACAGCAGGAGAGCAGCTAATATAGAGTGACAGAGGGCTCTTTTCATTCTCTGGGGCCTTGTCTGTCCTTAATTATTAAAAGAGGGGCCTTACCACCGGCCCCACACTGTCCAGTGTTTGATGCCTTTTAAATGTGGGCCTGCTGACAGATTAAGGCCAGCAGCAATATGTGTGTATATGACAGCCCATGAATGCTGATACTGATAACAATACTATTTATGAAGCACTGCATTCGCCTGGCCTTTGGTGTTGATGGTCCCCACTAATGAAATGTGCATGATCCCACTTAAAAGCAAAGTCCTTTCATATGACATCAAAGAATCTGTTGCTTTGGGAGGTGCGTGTACGCGTGTGTGCATGCACATCTCCGAGCACAACCATGACCATGTGTAAGATTTAATACACACTTGGATCAAAGACCTTTTTAAAGATGATATGAGTCATTCTCACCCAGAGGTTACACAATGTCTCCCTTGATTTGAACCATAGAATGGCGTAGGTCACTGTTTTATAATTAGAGGTATGAGAGATGTATACACTTTTCCTAGAGCTAAGCAAGGCAAGAGTTTTATGCAAAAACAAACCTATCTTGTCACCCAGAATCCTGCTTGTTCCATTGAAAGTCTGGTGTTGGCTATGAAACATAATCTGCTCACATCTCCTGCTGCTGTTAAACACGAATCTCCTAAATAGCAGCAAGCAAATGTTCTGTCTAAAGCTGAACTCATGCTCATTCTCTTTGGTATAAGGTGACGATCACAGACGGATGGAAGAATCATAGGCATAACAATCCAAGTTAAATACTGTAGTTTTAAATGAGGTCTGGGCAAAGTTAAGAAATGCTTACTAAATTAAAGCTTCCCTCATATTAATATATAAATCCTCCCCCCCCCCCCCCCCACACACACACACACACAAACGCCTGTTCCTGTACTCACAGTGGCCTTTGAACGAGCGTTATATTCAACCTCCATCTTGGCCAGCCTGACATTAGTGTCTTCCAGCAGCTCCTGGATGTTCTCAGTGTGTTTCTTCTGCATTTCAAACTTCTCCTGCTCCATCTCTGCCACAGCAGCATGCAGCTGGAAGAGCACAGAATATCAGTCATTAAATTGGCATATCAGTCACACATCTTTCTCCCTGTGTTTGCATGGCTTTATGCTTTATTTCTTTTGCCACCATTTTATGATTTCTCATTTCATGAAAATGTAGTTATTTAGTCACACAGTCTTGCTTATTCAAGGGGAATAAAAATCATTTATATGGCTAAGGTAGTTTTTTGTTTTTTTTTACCATTACATCTGAGAAAAATTCTTCCACAGAATTGCTCATCTCGCGCCAAGTGACCCAGACAAGATGAGTGGAAATCTCATTATTAAGCCCCAACAGCTTCGTTAGCTAGAGCTATCAGGAGTGCAAACACAATTTACCCAGGGCAGAGAGCATTCATTTTCCATCTAAAAAAAAACCAAACAAAAAAAACACCAACTTAAACACAGAATTAAAGAATAAAGAACTTTGTTGCAGTATAGCAGCGTCTGCTTGCAGTGAAGTCTGCTAGTCTCCCTATCAAACGTTCTTCCTCTGACTCAGGGCTGCTTGCAGGGGGTTGGGCTGCAGAACATCCAAGCCCTTCAACTTTTCCTCATACCTTCTTCTCCGACTCGTTTTTCAGGGAGTCTGCGCTCTGATCCGACAACGTCTTCAGCTCAGCGATCTGCTTCTCTTTGCTTTCGCAGATGACCTGGGATTCCCGCAGTACACTTTGAACTGTGGTGGAACACACACACACACACACAGACAAAACAAACACACAAAAAGCAGTAAGGCCCTGCCTCAGGGTATGTACGCAGATGGACACACACATACACATGCTCATTGATGCGCTGTCAGTAAATCAATATTCATAAAGATATTGCTTCTATAAAATGGCCAGTAGAGCTTATCTTTGCTAAGTTTTCTGTTTCTCGAGGAATGCTTTAAGAGTAGGACAAAAGAGTAGAGAGGAGAGGAGTCATGGAGGAACAGGCAAGAGAAAATAAAGCACAAAAAAGGTACACTTTATGCGATTAAACATTAGATTGAGCAGCACAGCTGGAGGAGATCACTCTACACCAGTGCAGGCTCTTGTGGAATTGTATCTTTTTGGGCTTTTAATGTTGAGTGTTCAGAGACAATAGTATAAACATCCTTCCAGTTAACCCTGCAATCCTGTGACCTCTCACCTTTCCTCTCCAGTTTACGGATCATCTCCTCCGATTCCTTCTGCTTGGCCCGGTACATACTCTTTATCTCCTCAATCTCACCATTCTTACGGTCCAGAATCTAAGGAGGGATGGAGGGATGACTTTGAGACACATACTGGAGAATATTCCGTTTTTTCAAGAGCTGAGAAAAATGGCTCATCTTGCATGCATTATGATGGATCTTATTAAACTGTGTTTGGGGTAGCTTTTTACTTTCACCAGTGCCTATCAAAGCAATCAGACACATTTTCCTGCAAAGTTTTTTTTTTGCCCTCACAGAGGGCAAATTTAAAGATACTAATAGTGAACCAAATTTATACATAAGAAAACAACGACCAAAATTCAAAATCCATTGGAAGCTGAACTCACTCTTAAAGGCTTAAAGGTACCCTGTGGATTTCCTGACCACTAGTTTACAATGATCTACAGGTTGGCGTAATGCAATGTAAACAAACACCTTTGTTTAAAAAAAAACAAAAACAAAAACTCTACAGGCACTAATGGCACTAATATTATTAATAGGGACATGGAACATTTTGCTTACGTTATCAACTGAATAACCTGACATGACTTCATCTTCCACATGCCTATCTAATCCTAAAGAGACTATGGGCTAACTGAGTGAAATGGCATCTGAGTGAAGCACCTGTGCTGAGGTGTGATGAGGGAACTGCATCTGTTTGCTGCTACCATCTGTAAGTAATTAGTTAAATTAGGCTATGGAGAGTTGGAGATTCAGTATCAAAGGATGGTCTTGCACTCTATGTGAAGGAAGAGGGTGTCTTTGCTCAACAGCATATATCTGTATACTGTATGTACATTATGCAGCTGGTTGAAGGGTGTGCCTACTGCGCATTTTCATCCTGAATTTGAACAGGTTCTAAAAACCTTTTGTTGTAACATTATAGTAAAATGCAGGTTTTCATGTACTGTATAAGTACGATGATTCTGCAGTTAACTGTGCTAATATCACCTAACCTTACTCTCACAATAAAAGCATCTACCTAAAATGTTATCTAAAGCTCTGTTTAAAGGAATAATTGAACCAAAAATTAAAATTCAGTCATTACCTACTCACCCCCATGTCAATGAAAAGTCGTGTGGTTTTCTTCGTCCACAAAACATTTCTGGAGCTTCTCAGCAAAACAGCGTTGCAGCATTCTCCTCAACAACTAAAGTAGATGGGGACTCATGTAAAAAATCAACTGAAAAAGAAAGAAAAGAAATGCTCCATACAGCTTGTCTGGTGTAATTCAAGTCTCCGAAATTGATCTTAAAAGATGTTACTAGCACCCTTTTTTTTAAGCCAAAATCTTCACTGTAGAGTTTTGCAACGCTTTCAGATTAGTGGCTACAGTGGAGATTTCATCTTAAAAAGGGGTGTAAAAAACATATTTTCAAATCAATTTGATATCTCTAGGCTTCTGGACACTTGGATGAAGCCGGGGAAGCTGCATGGAGTCATTTTATGGTTTTTTTTCCCCATCTACATCAGTCGTGTAAGAGAATGCTGCAATGCTGCTTTGCTGTGTAGCTCCAGAAATGTTTTGTAGACCAAGAAACTTTGCCCGACTTTCCATCGGCATGGGGGCGAGTAAGTAATGACTGAATTTTCATTTTTGGGTAAACTTTTCTCTAAGCATAACTGTCAATGGTATTGGTATTGCCCATCAAATTAACAAGTCAGAACAAAACAAACAAGTCCAACAACAGGCTAAAATGGCACAGAGTAAAAGCTTATTTTTCCAATCAAAAACTGTCCCAAAGTCCATATGACTTTTTCTCTTTCTAGCATTTTGTTTTATCCAAGTGCACTTAGTTGCCAGGCCTGTCATCCTCTGCGTGGAGGGGATGGCGGAGATGAAAGGAGGATAGGGTGGCAGGAGCAAGGTTCACAGAACATTTAGGGATACCCAATTTTTCACATTTCTCCACCCCAGAGTGATTGTCTTTTTAGGGGTCCAGCACATAAGGCGGTGACACAGTGTCAGGTCCAGGGAGAGTGCACTAGACAGTGGGAAATGACAGCTTTTAGGGTACCAATTTTAGGCAATTTTATAAGACATCCTAAGGCTGGGGAAATCCAGCCAAGTTTATCAATGAATTTCGCCAAAATTATCAGTGTCTGGAGTAACGGAACTGGAGACGAAAACACACAAAAGGTGGTGTTAGAGCATGTTTGTATATACAGAGAAACAAAAAAGACACACAACAAAAACACAAATGTAATGTGGTCCCAATGCATTTCAAACAAAATACCATTATTATTGCTTGCTTTCTGGTGTGAGCTGTGATTTACTGTTCATCTCTGACCAACATAAACATGTGCTTCTTCACCTGGGGTTATTATTTATTTTAAAACTAGACACAGTACTGATTCACAACCATTAGCATACAACACTCAGGCCTGTTCTCTCATTACCCTCTCCATTTCAAGCAGGGCGACAATGACCAGTAGCCTTTTGGCAGCCTATACATTATTCATAAGGAGAGTAATTAAAACTAAACCTAGCTTGCCCTCCTTCCATCAGGCTCATCAGAGTGCACCCCTGAATCACTCCTCCTTTGAAGCCATCAGAGGGAATACAGGGTAAAATTCTGAGGAAATTAAATCGGACATAACTCGCAATCTGTATGTAATTAAAGAGAGGGAGAGAGAGCTAGCTGTCATCCTGTCTCTTGTCAAACACAAAGACGCAATGGGCACCTTAAAGTGGGGAGAAAATTGAAGTGTTTTCTGTTTTTATTAAAAGCTTCTGTGGCAGCAAAGGAAAGTCATACCGAGGATGTGACAGATCCCAGGTGCTTGATCTGCAGCCTCACTGATGGGCACCTCATGTGAAATGAACCAGCTTTAACACTATTTTTACCAGCTGACAAAGAGCTTTGAAGAGCTGATTGTTTGCAGGATGGGGCGATGCGACCAGAAACGAGTCGGCTTCTTTCCTTTTCATTAGCCACCAAATGGAATCAAGACTCAATTATAGGCCCCATAATGCAGGTTAACTAGTTTTCATGAGCACTCAGTTAGCATACCTGCCTGTCCAATTGCCCCAGAAGAAATTATTGAGTAATTTAAAACTCTTTTCATTAGGGGTGTAACGATACGTGTATTCGTACCGAACAGCTCAGTACAGGACGGTCGGTTCGGTGTGCGCCTGTACCGAAAATATTCGAGATGTAACCACACTAATGCAGAGCAGAACTAAAATTCACAACTCAGAGTTTCCCCCCGGTGACGGAACACTATCGCAAAGACCCAGATGTTGTTGTCGAGCCATCATAGCAACCGAATTTAGCATGTAGCACACCATCCTAGCAAGTTTGAGTTTAGCATCTAACGTTAGCACAGACAAGCCACGCGGAGCCATCTAGCAAATGAGTTTAGCATCTAACATTAGCAAAGACGAGCCTTGTGGAGCCAGCCTAGCAACTGGATTTAGCAGCTAATGTTAGCACAGACGACGAACAGTGGCGCACATACGAGCCTCGTATGGCAAATGCAAATGAGAAGCCAGAGCTTAAGAACCCTCCGATATCCTTCAGGTCTGCTGTTTGGGAACACTACGGTTTCCCAGTGAACTACAGTAGCCTTGGAGAAAGGCAAGTGGATAGGACGAAGACAATATGTCACTGTTCAACTGAAATCGGCTATTCCGCTGGCAATACGTCAAACATGACTACTCATTTGAAACGGCATCATCCAAATGTGGATATAACTGGTACAAGGAAAAAAGCAAAAGAGTGCAAAAGCAGTGCAAATGCAGATACCCATGGCATTTAAGCAGCCTCTCCCTGCTAATTCAGACCGGGCAAAA
>JBBPCS010000672.1:5770888-5786830 GCA_037974645.1 Hollardia meadi
TCTCGTCCACATTTCAGCCAGCAAGTCATACCAGCCCTTTATAAACAAACACAAGCTGTAGTTGTCAATGACTTGTCTAAGGCATCAGATATTGCTCTCACTATGTATCTATATCTAATTATGGCCTGTTTGTTTAGTGTGCATTTACATGAATTTATGATTGGACTATGTGACCATTCCACTGACAAAAGTAATGCTAGGTTATGCTAGGAAATCGCTATCATTACAAATCCTGAAATTGACATCAATGTGGCAATTCTCAAATACTACAAACCAAAGCCAAAAATTAGTTTATAGTGGCAAAATATCCACCCACAAACATCCACAAAGGCAGCTGCTGCTGGCAGAGTATTCAATACTTCATTTTTGATTCTTACTTTCTCAACATCTGCATCGTGTCTCTGTTGCATCTTCAGTTTCTCCTCCTGGTGCTTGGCCTCCAGAACTTTTAACTTCATCTCAGTCTAGAAACACATAGAAAACCAAATGTCGTAACACTGTGTAATACTACGAACTCCTGGAGCACTTTTAAATGCACAGTATGTAGTTTCTGCTGCTAGGGCTCTCTCAAATACAAAACAAAAGCCCTAAGTAAAAAGGCATCATGGGAGTTGTTCATTGTTAAACAACCACCATTGTCGATGAAAATCTATCTGATGTGATTCAGGCAGAAATGTTGACGGACGAGGTAATGTTTTAAAGTTTTATTCACATTATGTTTAGACTCATTTGTGGACTTCCTTTCTTAGTCTGATTTTCTCCTGAGGATATAGTGACACCTTTAACTTTAATGAAATTATGGATTTCTCTGGTTTTGAGCAGTGTTGGAAACATTTGGGATAATTTAAGTACACAACTCAACAATCTAACAAAAGTTATTCAATTTAGTCTTTAGATTTTAATGCTTAAATGCTACATATTGTATCTTTAACTCTCTCATGAATCGTTTTTTATTTCAATATATTGTATGTAAACAATGAAAATATCTGCTTGAGGAATTAAATATAATTTACAACAAATTGTGCTCTAGGAAGTAAAACATTGAGATGTGCCTCCTAACAGTTTTTAGAGAGATGCCTTGGAAAAAATACTCTCATCATTTAGACTGACAGGATAAAAGAGATAACATAATTCTGGATGAAGAAGATACAGTGCATCCTGTCCCGCACACAAGCGCAGCTGATGATGAAATAAACCACATTAACATCTAAAAACATTTATCCATGCGCAGAGCTTCAAAAACCAATGTGAAGCTTAGATGTATTCAATTGTATGTTTTTACATGTTTGCCATAAAGACTCCAGTCAGTCTATAGTAAGCACAACAAAGTGAGCGCTTGTGTGTTTGTTTTTTTCCTCAAACACATAGCACTAAAAGAGTGGCTGGCTTCATTTGAACACCATATTTTTGCCATCATACAATCTGTTCAAAAAACATCTAAAAAACTGGTTCATCAACAGTCAGACATGCCACCATCAACATTAACATTAATATTATCAGTATGTGTGCCCTGTCCTCACCTTATCGTTCTACTGCCTCTGTCTGCCATCTTGTTGTCTCAATATATGGTTATATGTTTTAATATTTGTAACTAACTGTTGGTACTTTTGTTGTATTTTATTCTGCGTCTGCTCACTGTATCTAACCCTATCTGTTTGTTTGTACTTTTATCCTTTTATCTTTCTGTCGATTGGATATATCTGATATTTTTATCTTGCCGTGTTTTGTTTTTGTTTTGTTTTTTCTTTTCTTCTCTGTTCAGGGACTGCGGATGAAAAATAGCCATTTGGCTAAATCTGGTACATTTGCAGAAATGTTTATTAATGTACAATGTCCCTGCCAAATAAACCAATAAAATTAAAAAAAAGTTATTTTTACTAAGAAAACTGCAATCCATTTTTCACTTTCTCTTCATGGTCTTCTATGGCTTTGTATACAAAATGAGTTGCTAGTCATTCGTCGTTACTGGAAAATAATTATCACTTCTCTGGCATGACAATATTATTCATAAATATGGCTTGGTCTTTGCATGACTTCATATGTCTGAAATAATACTAAATGACATTTAAAAAAAAACTGTATTACATAATTGATTACTTGAAGGAATCTTGTGACTAACAGTCAGCTACGAACAGTCATAGCAGCCTTGTGAGACAGGAATGCTCATTATACACCATAAAACACATTTTTTGGTACTGAAAACAGACAACTTTTCTATTTTCAGAGTCTTACCGCTAGTGGATCAAAAGAAGTAAACTTTAAGCCTGAGGGTGTGCCAGAGAAAAAGAACATGTTATGTAAAATAAAAGGGGTTTATCCTCTGGTAAGTATGAAAGTGTAGGAAAGAGTCCTTACTTTTTGGCCTGGGGGTGTGCTGCACAACTGATAAACTGCAGTATATCAGTCATTGGCCATAACAGAAATAGCATAGTCTTCATTATCGTTAACACTTTTAAAGTGCACTTTTTAAAATATTGTTCACAGTTTATGTATATTTCTGGAAAATTCTACATGGCTTTTTTTCCTGCTACATTTTGTATTCGGATTTTTATTTATTTTATTGTTTCACAATTTAGAACAGAATGTGAATAGTT
Organism: Hollardia meadi; assembly: GCA_037974645.1. Classification (NCBI taxonomy): domain Eukaryota; kingdom Metazoa; phylum Chordata; class Actinopteri; order Tetraodontiformes; family Triacanthodidae; genus Hollardia; species Hollardia meadi. The sequence goes on from JBBPCS010000672.1 coordinate 5,773,483, forward strand.
TGTTACAGATTACACACAAATGCATAACACATAGAAATATAGAAAGAACCTTTGACAGACAGATGACTGGCCATTTGCTTTGATGTCACTACTCATGTGTAGTCACTCACTGCTCTGGTGTGTTAATCAACACCGGAGTGACAATGATCTTCTTTTAAAAGTGTGCTTGTGTGTATGAACATGTCAGTGGTTAACAACATCTTGACGCTGGCTCAAAACAATTAAGTAGAAAATGGCACAGCCAAACCACAATAGACCTTCTCTTGGTATAAATCAAAATGCCTGAATAAAAATATGATTTGATTAGTGTTGTTTGAGTATAGAAATATTAATACAATACAGATAAATAACAAACTGGATGTTAGAGAAAAGAATATGTATCAACGCTTTGGGTTTGAAATAGAGGAATCTATAAAAGCCAAAGAGCTTAGATTTTGTTAAGATGTCAGCACTTCACTTTAGATGATCGTTTTGGGCACCATTAAAAATAAAAGTCCTACTAAGATATACAAAATTGCCTTCTAGATGCTTCCCCTCATTATTGCACTTAAGCTACATTTATACACTGTTTTCTTGACAAAGCTCTTTTAAGTATTCTGCCTTTTTCTTCTGTGTCTTTTTTCTTGATTTACCACCATTTCTTCTGCAATTGAGGGGACCACAGGAGACCTGTCAGAGTATAAAGGAAAAAGCTAAAGAGAAAGAGACAGAGATAGCAGTGATTGAAAAGCAGAAGAGTAAGTAGAGACCTGATTCTGCCGCTAAAAAAAAAAACAACATATGTGGGGGTGTCACTTTCTCATCCTCTGTTCAAATGCTCTTTGGAGAAAGTTTGTCAAACTAGATCAGGGGTGTTTGAAACTTGTTTATAAAGGCGTCAGTGAAGGAAGGAGGAGGAGGAATGTCGTACACCTAAGGCGTCTGAGATGCCTTCAATCAGCCCGACTGGGTGGTACAGCTTTTTCCCCCCTCTTCTCTTCTTCAGAGTTGTAGCAAGCGCTGTAAGATGCCATGTTTTTTGACACTTCGCTCTTGAAAGGATGCGGGGGGAAGTGGTGTGGGGAGGGGGTATGAGAGAGGGAATGTGAGGAGAAACCAGAAACAGTTGCTTTTTCTGCTCTCAAAGCCGGCGCAGGGTCAAGGCCTTTTTCCTCAGGGGGATGCGTTCACAAATCGCCTGCTAACTGTTTGGGCTCCACAAAGCAAGGTTGTGTTTGTGCATCTCCTTCGTCTTGCCTGAGATGTACATTGTCCTGGTGCCTCTTTCATCCTCAGTAAACACAGATGCTCTACGATAGTTGGTATGCAGCATTCTGCTATCTACTGAGGAGCAGTTAAAATCCATTTACATATTCTGACAAAAAGTTAATTTCATGTAATCTGTCCAAACAGGAAGATTGGATTAAAATTAAAAATTAAATTGAATCTCTGACATGTGAAAAAAATGTAATCATAGTTTTAGAGGAGGGTAGTTGCAAACAAAGATTGAGCAATTAGATCATTACTCCAAGATGCTGAAATGAATACATCAAGTAGATAAGAATCCAGGACAGAAATGCTTGAAATAGTAACTATCATTATGGAACTCTGTTGATCCCATGTGTTTTCCAGCCTGAAGCACCATCTTGAAAGCCAATCAACAGAACTAGTCCCCTTTAAACTACTATAGCTCAGTAGCTTGCTCTTTTTTTTAGCTTTGAAAATCGTTCAGATAAGACAGGCTATGGCCCTCTAAATCACAGGCTGAGAACTCAAGCTCCGTCCCAGAGGATCCTTAAGATTAGAGAGACCGCATCATTATGGCAACAGAGAGCAAAGGGGCCTGATCCCCAGTCAGGGGCTTGTGACCATTAGAGTGTGACTGCTTGACACTAACACATTCATCTACCGTGCTTTGCTTGCTGCCAACAATCTCTTCAGATTGGTCAGGTACCAAGGGGTTAGTTTGAAGACAGCACACACACACTCACACACACAAACTCTAAAACAAAGATGGGGTGATTGAATCAGCCTGTCAGTATCTCCCTCTGTAATCGCATGACTCTGGCCTATGGCTAAGCCTGACTCATCAGTCGCCATTAAATTAAATTTCCAAAGAGAGACCCCACCCTCATAATGCTGAGCACTGCTAGGGTGTTGCTGAGGGACTAGCAGGTCTTTTTGCTGCTTCTGTGAGACATTTTCCACAACTCACCCATAAGCAAACACACAGTCTAAGCTAAGTGGCAGCTGAGAAACTTTACCTAAAGCTGACATTCCTTTGAGTCATTATTCCATACGAAAAGAAGAGTCAGCATTCTTATCAATATAGTCGGTAGCTTGGCTGGAGGATGAGCTTGGTGTGAAAGCTGAGATGTTTGTTAAGCTCTCCCCAACCTAATGACATGTGGCGTGTGTACCTCTTTTAACCTGGGGACATTTTCAAAAAGGCTTTGGGGATGAAAAGGTAGTGATGTCACTGATTTCCTAGACTGGGCCAAGACAGCCACACAATAGCAGGGTTGGACAAGGCTTCCATGGTTCTGCAGGAAAGCTAAATGTAGCTATTGAGGATGATATGTTTAAAGTAGGACTGGTGACTTGAGTCATATAAGGAAACACTGTGTGTGGATATGTGTGTGTGGTCACAGCTGTATCATGTGAAGTTCACAGTTCCCAAAATCCACAAAACACTATTTTGATTGCAAATATTGACATATGATCAGTGCTAATAGTGACTCAAGACACATGATCTTAAATGATAAAAACTGAAAGAAAAAGGGCCTTTACAATAGCATGTCACAAACCACAGGTCTATTATGAATCCCCCAATAGAGGGTATAGTCAAAAGGGAAATCCCAGAACCTTACAATAGGAATCAATAGAGATGCATTCCACATGACAGGGCAGAAAAACATGACCTGGGTCCAAAGCCTCCTGCCAAATAATATAAAAAAGATTACAAACAAGAAGAACCGAGCATGTCTGCGCCGCATGCACGTCTACGTGCAGGAATCTGGAATTTCACCAGGAATCTGCCGTTCCATCAGGCACACCACGGCGTCTTTCAGAAGCGGCTCTTCACTCCTCTACGTGGAGAATACACGCCTACTCTATTTTTGATGGAAGCTGCGTCAAGCTGCACAGAGCAGACCGAGTCAGGCAGGAAGTCAGACACAGGAACAGCATAGAGAACCCAGTCAATTTTCAAAATAAAACAACCTGTGCAGACTCTGAATTGTGTTTCACTTCTCAAAAAAGGCAAAAAAAGAACCTTTCAACTACATAGCCTTTCAACATAACTAACATAACCTTTCAACCATCGTCAAAGCACAAAAACCAAAGAAAAATGACGAAATAAACGCAATCTGAGTAAGTTAACAAAATCAGGCAGGCACGACGCTCCTCTTCTGAAACGCTCCCAGTGGGATAAAGCCATATAAGTGGATCTGTAAGGCTGTATTTAGGCACAGTGGTGCTTTGAGTAGATATTGATATTGCTTTGATATTGGTATACGAAAGCACAATGAAATGGTTTTGACAAGAAATAAATTTAAATGAAGACAGGAGGGGGCCCTCATAAACAGGAGTACACCTGTCACGACAAACGCACTGAGACTTTCTATGAATGAGAATGTCAGAGAATTGATTGGTCAGTGTGCGGTCCTTTTATACAGTACGTTTTGATCTCTTATCTCATACATAACCTGCTGCGGAGCACGTTAGCTGTGCAGCATAAGTTCCCATGGCGATGTACCTTGGTAAGAAGTGAACCAGGTTTGTAACACTGAAAACCCAGAGTTAACCCTGAAGTTACCTTGCTAACCACAAATCCTGCTTCGTAGTACGTACATACGTACGTAGTTCGTAGTATGTGTACCCTCCTAAAAAATGTATGCTCTTATTCAAGGCCATCTACACACAAACTGAATCTGAATTTTGTCCACCATGCATACTTCTTACATGCAAGAGGGGGATACAATAATAAAATTCCCCCTCACTATAATAACCATTAACTGAAGTCTAAAAATGACTGTAGAGTTAAATCAAAAACCCTGAGACTCAATGTTAGCATAAACTAATCATTATAAATGTCACACCAGACGACTTATTGCAGGACTACTGAACTGGATTGCATTACAGCAGACTGTAATGGTGTACCTAATAAACTGGAGTAAACTCTGTGTATATCAAAGGAAAGTTGTTGTGGATGATGTTGATGTGATAGATTTATATTCCCACCACGCACAGCTGTATGTAGCCAGTCAGCTAGTCTGAGGCAGGATCAAACAGCATTGGACATTACTTTAATGTTTTCGTATTGGTTTTGCAACATTTAATATAAGCCTACAGGTAGACTGCCTGGCTGGGTGGACATGTATGAGGGAGTGTGTGTTTCCAAGAAGGTGAATCCTCTTTAAGCGGTCACAAACAGATCTTTGTTGACAGGTCAATAACCAAGACTAGGGCTGTCACAATATCAGATTTTCATTGCATAATTATCGTAGCGAAAAGAATTTGTGATATCTATATAAAATTGGGAAAAAAAGAAAACTCAAATTTATCTTTTTATTTTATTTTTATATTTTTTTTAAATTTATATCTTTATTTATTGTGTTTTGTCTCATGTGGGAATTAAATTACACCAAAGTACAAGTATAGGGAGGTGGAGGGTCTGTAAGCATAACAGTACAAAAGCATACAAAAAGACCATTTTAATTTAATGATTAGGGGATTAACTGAAGGCCTAACATCTGTGCTGAATCATTTACATGATATTATCATGTGTGTATTATTAACACCACAGTAATATTTCATATTTTAATATCACTGTTATCGTCATAGCAGTATATCGTGACACCCCTAAGCAAGACCATTCTTGTCCACCATTTCTCAGGCGCTTTTTCCCTCCATTCTCTGCCTTCACCCGGTGAAGCCGATCTAACTGACTGGAACTGGCTTTCCCCTGAACAGACATGAAAAGCCACGTTATAGCCAAGTCATGCTCAGTTTTATATTTAACAGTGAGGGTAAAGGCGGATGGTGGGGGGAATGAGTGGTAGTTTGGGGGAGGGGGGTGCAGAGGGGACTTCAAAGCAGGCTTTCAGAATGGGATTTTAAGCTTAAACCCACATAAGGAAAAAACTGTCATCACTGGCAGCCGGCATTATTTTGGTCTTCTAAGAGGAACGCTTGTCTCAGGCATTTGAACAATACAAACTATGCACGAAGATATATGTACATGGCTGTGGGGGCGTCAAATGCCGTAAAGCAGTTAAGGGAGCTTTAACCCCTGTATGTGTTCAACACTTGCTTCTATACAAATGCTGAGCGCACTGAACTGGGAGTAGCAAGGATTTAGGCTGACTGGTATATACTGCAAAGGGCAGTCTCTTTAATATCATGAACCACTTGATATACAAAGAGATGGCATCAGAATTATGCTATTTATCACACATAGGAGCTTTCATGTAATGTTGGGGTTTGCTTACTGTGGTGCACACCTCCTTGCGCTGTACAAGCTGTGGGCCCTGATCATCAGCCAAGGTGCTGTTCCTCCCAAAGCTCGGCTTGAAAATCTACAGAGATAAAGAAGAGCAAGATTAGATTTGGTGACTGATGAGTTCAAAGACAGCACTTTTTTCTACACAACAATAAATAGACCACAAGGGACCCCTTGACAACTTACCGGAGATAAGGGAATGGGCTTCTCTCGCAAATACCTGGGGTTTTCAATCTGAAAAAGTAAACAGAAAAATTTAAGACCTCTCTTTCTTCCACTCAAACAAAGCCTTACTACTACCAGAATCTAACCTCCGCCCTCGGTTTGTCATAAACAATGTGGGAAGCACATCAAAAGCCTGGTTCTGTGGCTGGAGTCTCTTCCATCAACTCTTGTCTGTTTAGAAAGACAGAATGCATCGGGCTACTTCAAGGCATTGTGTGTGTGGCCGGCTCTGTTTCCGCTTCTCAGCCCCTCTTTGCTGTCCCGACAGTCCTTTTGTCAACACTCAGGACCACTAAACTGTAAGCTATTCCTGGTCTGCTTACCGTCAGATGTAGACAAATGTGCATACATCCTCGCCAAACACTGACATGACATGTTCTTATATAGATATAGACGTTCTTATAGATTATAATATGAAACACAGGAGATAGGGTAACAGTCCAAGTTACATCAATACAGCTCACTAACTGACACAAACTGGTGACAATCCTCTATTTCCCTTTCAATATCTGACATTATTTTATGACCCCATTACTTTCCTGTGAACTTGCACTATCATACACTGTTTGTTTCTAATGCACTGAGGCTGTCAGTAGGTGCTGCCAAGTAATGGCAAGATCATGTCAGCAATGACACCTAGTAAACACTTCTGTTGTTAAGCTTTTCAACATGGAGATGAAGGATGAGAAAGAGGAGGAAGAGTCATCAGAGGCGGGGGAGGAGGGTAATGTGGGACTCATTCAGTGGTAAAAAAAAAAAAGATTAAATGTTGTGAGGTGGTATAACCCATACAGCTAATGTACGAGAATAAAGTCACAATCTGTTGCTTCAGGGCGAGCCAGTGACAGGTGAAATAGATGAAAGTAGCTCTGCCTCCCGACTAACTATGTGATGGAAGTAAAAATGTTTTGTCAGCTGACATACTGTAAGCCTTCAAGAAAAGAAGACATCTGGTTTGAACATAGTCTAGTTTATTGTAGACTCTAATTCATGCACACAAAGAAAGACAAATGCACAACAGACCACTCAGTGTAGTCAGTGCAGAGCAGCATCAATGGTGCGTGCCATGATGTGTGATGAATTGCTACTTAAATTTGGCACTGGCTAAAAAAAAAAAAATCCATATTTACAGAGTGATGAATCAATCAATATCCTTCTAAAGTAGTGCCCAGGCTGAAAACAAAAATGGGATTTCTTTTTATACACAGACAGCCAGTCATCAGATTTGATTGAGCACGGCCCACAGGGCAAGGAAGACACGTAGACTAAATGCTGTGGTGTAATGCTGGCACAGCGCGATACTAAACTTGGATGTGCACACGTATTCCTGTGCACACTCTGTTTTCTGCATGCCCACATGTTTCTGTATGCACGTCTATCCAGTCTCACAGCTGGCACTGCATCCACTGACGTGGATGGATGGATGGACGTAGAAGAGGAACAACACTCCACATCACAAGGCCTGGCTCTCCAGCTAAACAAACACTCAAGTGACTGATGGCTTCCTACTTTCCGAGTAGCGTTGAGCAAGCTGTCAGCACACCCACCTAACCACAGACAATGGATGGCCAAGCAGCCATTGGAGTTTGATGCAATTTTCTCTAGTTTGGATGCTTTTGTTTTCTTTATGGGCATGTTAGTGTATGGTGCACCTACAGTAGCTTTACTATAACTCTGAATTCCCATTACAGATAAAGCTTTGTTGCTCCAGCTCCAGTACAGAAGCTGGACTACCTGAAAAGATGAAACAGATGGTGGTCCAGCTGACTCAGGTTTTGTGTCTCTTAAAAGACCTCCTATCCGAGTCTGAAGCAATCTGCTGTCTACTGTCCAGTATGGCCACCATACTGACTACACCGACTTTATTACATTAGGGGTGAAATGAACATTCCAATATGGGCTGCTTCAGAACATGTAAAGCAAAGTTAAAGATGTTCTAGATAAGAGTGATGCTTGGCTGTGCTGAAATTTTGTAGAAGCCGGGCGCTTTGAAGCAGTGCATCTATAAAACTTCTGTAAACTTGAAGGGGTTTGTGTGTGTGTCTGTGCTTGTGTGTGAAGGAACATCTGTTGATTTGAAAGATGAAGGCTTGGGGGAGCGTTGCCAAGCAATGCCTCTTATCAGCTTCTCAACACAGAGAAGTGCAGAGCGAAGCAGTGCACGGCTTCACGTCTGCTGATAGATACCTCAGATTACCCTGGTATTGAACAAGAGAGGGCAAGAGTCCAAGAAAGATAGATGCAAAGACAGTAGGAGAAAGTGCCAGAGAGAACAAAAGATAGGATGGTAAAAACTGTTAGAGAAAGAGAAGATAAAAAAACAGACAGAAATGTGTGAGAAATGAGGGAGAAAGGACGGAGGCAACAAGCAAACGAAAATTTTAAAAAATGAGAAACTCAGGGTCATGCTGGTGAGGAGATAGGGAATAAATAAGGGAATAAAAGATATGAGGGCAGAGTGCTTAGCAAACCCTGGCCTGGTGCACTTCAGACACAGAAGATAAGAGAGGTGCATACATCTTCAAATGCTCAGTTTACACAACCAGTCTCCCACTCCTCATCCTACCCTCACGTCATACAATAGCAGTGAGCTGCCCAAAGGAAGTGGTTTCAAGAGGACATGGGTGAAAGGGGTTTTACACCCTTCGTTCAGCAGTGTGTAAGCAATACGGCTAACTCAGCAACATTGCACTATTGATTTAGATCTACTCGTGGGCTCCGGCAGTCAGATTCACTGTCACTGAGGATGAGTTGCAGCATGTTGACAGCCGCTTGTAACTAAGAAGCTCAAGGCATGCTCATGGACTCACCCCCAGGTTCCAGCTGTTGAGACGAGCCTCCAGGTCACTGTCATCGGGAGACATATCTGCCTTCAGCCCCCCATCCACCTGAGGAGGGAAAAGGAGAGTGAAAGAGCGCATAAACAGCAGAAAAAAAGGGAAATAAGGAGGACTGGTGTTATAAATTAGAGGAGGGAATTTAAATGATTTCTTTGATTGGCAGTTTGGCCTGAGGAAGTGAACAGCAGACAGTGATGGAGGTTTTCATTTTGACACAACATAATTCCTCCCTTGGCAACAACGAAAGGGTTCTTTAAAAGTTTACAGACATGCATTACACCCACGTGTTCTCCTCCCATACTAACAGCACTTTACTCCCTTGTTATCTCAATCTCTCCACCCTTTGCTCCTTCACTCTCCTCCTTCTTACATACAGCACTCCAGATGTTTGGCAGTTCCACATCATTTCCGTCACGCAGTAAATTCCACAAAAGAGGGGCATATGCAGCTACACTACCAGTCACTCATGTTTTCCCCAGCCTTTTGTTACAAGAGGCCTCCAGATTTGTTTTATAAAGTATAACTCGAATGCTTCCAGAGGTTCTGTTGATACATGATCAGTTTACTCAAGTCAGGGTTGGGCAGCAAAGTTGAAATAGTGGAAATATCTAATAAAGTTGAGAGCGCGATAGGGAAAGGCGAGATGTTGTTGAATTTGATTAGGATCTGGTGGAGTGTGGACCTTGGGAGTACCTCAGTGGAACTGCATTGACACAGAGAAATTGTTGAATGGAATAGCTCAGGATTAAATGCCCCCTCTGATTAAAAAGGCATTAGGATCCCAGAGCCTCACCCTCGAACAAACAGAGTAAACGTTTCATTTCAATATCTAGGAATGCCGAGTATGCGGGTCACTAGCTGTTCAAAGCAGCGCGTCACAGTCTCTGTATCGCACCAAGAATTCAATGCATTGTGTTAAACACTGATAAGTATGAATGGCCTCAAATGGTTTTGGCCACAGATGTACTTGCACTTGTGTCAATAAATTGGCCTGTACCATGAATGCATACAGTAGGAGGTTTGATGAGAAGCAACACATTACTCAATCAATTAATCAATCAATCATTGTGTTTTTCTATTTGGTTGTGTTATGAGTGTTTGCAGTGCACGTGTTATATAATTGATGAAGATGGTTTCTTAATTTGCTAGTGTTTTTTCTATTAACATGTGTTTTCTTAAGTTGCAGTTCACTGAGCTCTCTTGGCCAACCAAAACTAATGCAATCTAATACAACATCCCTGCAATAAATTCTACTTTCAAAAAGGTTATAGTGTCAGTTTTACTTTGAACTATTTTAGAAAGGTTTTGATTAAACTTAATGATCATTTTGAAGGCTGATGTTTGTGGTGCTGTTGAATTGTGTTACTGAGAGGTGTTTTCAAAATTTTGTCCATCCCATTTATATCAGTAATGTTAGGCAAAATAACACAAACACTTCTCAGTATATTGTAATACAATTCAACCACACCGCAGACTACAACTTCCTAAATGACCATAAAGCTGAACCAACAACTTTCTGAACATTATAACCTTTTTTTCTCTGGGCACTTAATAAATTGGCAGCTGAGTGTATGTTACTGTCAAATGTCTTGTGATCACAACCATTAGCTCCATTTTTGTTACTCCAACCAGAAACTTATGAGCTCAGGGAATTTCCTCTGACCTAATGGGGAATTTAGTTCAGGAATTTCCAAATTGGACCACATTAAAGAAGAAAGCAAAACATTGTGGACACTATTTGTACGGAAGTCCAGAGGTGTGGTTGACAGTCTGAAATAGGGTGATGAACTAACCATCCTGGCATCATGTCTGGGTGACTGGAGTGGACTGGGTCGTGATGGGGTCTTTTCCTCATAAAGCCTTCTCCTGGAAGAGAGAGAAAAACAGAAAAGTGTAGGAAGCTATGTCTCTGGAGTCTGCTGTTGTCCCTCTGTCTGCATATGAATGTGCTTGCTCAGGCAGCCTGCCTCGCTATTTACACGGATCAACATCTGGCATTGGTTGCATGGTTTGTGGTCTGCATTTCGTCCCATCTGAACAATAAATGTCTCTGCTATACATCACTTTGTTTCCATGGACACCCACAGAGCACCAGTCTATGGCTTGTACAATCCTTTTATTATCATAACCCTCAGCCATTGTTCAACCATTGTCTCCCACCATGTCAATCATGATTTAAAAAAGGAGCTTGACAGGGCAACTGCTTATATTCATTGGCACACGTGCACACAAACACCTCTCATTCTCACTACACTCTCAAACACACAGTAACCCACTATCTCATTAAACATAGGCACATGAGGCTCTAATGGCCAACTAATGCTAATTGAATATAGATGTTAAAGGAATTGGAAAAATGTAGGACAACAGAAGAAATAATAATTTTAAAAAAATGCTGTCTAATAAAGACCTCAAAATGCATTCTAGAGGGCACTGTTTCACACTCTCGCACTTGGAGCCTACAGACGTTATTTTCCTCCCATGTAATTATTTAAGCATTTCTGGTATTGTGAGATTTGAACCTCGTTTGTCACAGGCAGCGTTATCTCATGTAGGAAAGCAAATATCGCTGTGAGGTTTCTGGAAAGACTGAATATACAACAGGAAGGATATCTGTGCAAGGAGAGTCACCTTTGAAATTTGTATCTTTTACTTCAAATCCTCTAAGGGAACACGCATAAAATACCAACACAATATTTTACTTCTTGTAACTGTTTGTTGAGTGAGTAAATATAATATGTATACAGTTTCTAAAGGTATGAGTAGCTATTCCACTGTACTAACTAAAGAATGAAAGGCCAGCTCTATTATTGTTCTGTTCCTGAAATGTCTTTATAGAATTGTAATCTACTGTTGATTACTATGGCTCTAAGGACTGTTTAATGACTTCTATGTTTTAACTGTTGACTGAATTGTTGTGTTGTGATGTTGTATGTAATGAATTTTGTACTCAGGGTTCTCTTGTAAAAGAGATCTCAATGAAACATCCCAATTAAAGGAAGTTGAACTAAACTAAACTAATCCCTTTCTTTGCAACATAATAAAGTATTTAAGTGACCAAAGTGATTTTGACAAATAGGAATCTGGTAGATAAGATTCTGGGGATAAAACTGGACAAAAAATATGGTAACACTGGTCAGATCCTAGGTACCATCTCTTTGAAAGCACCAACGTTTTAGATGCTCAGGAGAAACACATTTTTTGAGAGGTAAGTTCTTATTGAGCCAGGTATGTTGGTTAATTAGCTTAAGAGTATTTAGTGGCATGATGAATTACAATATCCACATTTAAAGCTGAACAGAGTACTGGAGCCCTGTACACTAATATGTAATAATTACATTATTCGGTACATGTACAGTTGATGTCATGGATGGATGATGAGCAATGCAATGCCCTGTCTTTAACAGGAAGTCTCTCAGTGACATACCATGTATTCCAAATAATGTGTCATAAATGAATTGACCTGAGTACCATCAAAATGGTAAGGCAATTGTTTTCACAGCAGTGCCACTTACAATGGGAAGGCAGCATGCAACAACTGAGGCATACAGTACTTCTGAGGAACAGATTTCCTTATATAACTAAAATTGCAATAATACTGTTAGGAATTGAATTGAATTTTTTTTCACTAATCTATAATAAATTATGATCAAACATTTCAAATAAAATGTGCAGACTTCAGCTTTAGTCACTCACTCCCTCTCTCATATATTTGTTTGCTTGTGCATACGCATACAGACACAAACATACACACACACACACATGCACGCACATGCACAAACACATGCTGCCATGAAACTTGGATAAGGGGGCCAAGCTTTGCAAACTTGGGCCTCTAAGTCAACAGGTGGATGAAGATAATTGAATCAGATGTGTCTGGAGTCTGGGGCCCAGAGATCAAAGCAGTGGCACGTCAGGCCAGACCTACACACACACACATAGAAGAAAATGAGAACACCATGTAAAGCCTCAGAAGCTGCAGCTTGGCTGATTAAAGAAGCCTGACATCCATACCCCAGCCCGACCTCCAGGTGCAGAGCCAGTGGGCCTGTGTCTCAGCCTCGGGCGCCCTCAGGAAAGCAGTCTGACCTTGGGACACAAACATCCTTCTGCCCCTGCACACCCTCCACCATAACCCAATACCACCTGGAGGCAAGATCAAGAACACTCTGGCCTGTGTGAGAGACACATGAGGCGTTCACACCACCATCAATGGCTGACTACTTCAACTACAAGGGCAATGTTATTATCACACTTGCCGAGAAAAAGAATAGGAGGGGGTGGGGTAAAAGTTTTCAATGAAATCAATGAAAAACATACGGACTGAGAGAAGTCAGAGGAAGAGACAATATTAAGGTCTAAAAGAGAAACTGCCGTAAATGGAAAGTGAAGTCAAATCCAAAGAAATAAACTCAAAACAAAAATTGGAGAAAACCTGACTCCAGCTGTGCTTATTACCAGGTTAACATGTCAAGATAACCCACATCCATCCATTTTCTCCCTTATGTCTTTATCATTATCTGTCTCCTCTGAACACAAGGTGAAATATAAATGGAGTGACCATGTAGGCTGATCACCAAAGCTGTTCTGTGTGATCTCTTGACCCTTGCTGACTGCAATTGCTTTCTCACAGTGCTCTGTGAATTAGTGCTATAGACAAAGCAGTGGTGCCATCTTGTGGCTAAATTAAGAATAGCATAGGATTAGTCAAATGCATGGTGGAATTCGTGCACACACACACACACACACACACACACACACACACACACACACACACACACACACACACACACACACACAC
>JBBPCS010000672.1:5788169-5801140 GCA_037974645.1 Hollardia meadi
TACACAATGAATGTAAGTCAATGCAATGTCCTAACAAGGATAGCTGCGCAAACCTGTGTGTGTGTGTGTGTGTGTGTTTGCATTACATGTACTCGCACTCTTTTGCACTCTGCAGAGAAAATTGATACCGAGCTGAGACCACCCTTGAATGCAAAGTCTCCAGATTGACGTCAACCCTGTGCGTAGACAGGGTGACTCAAGGGGTCTTGAATAAAAACTACAATTACTGACCAAAGCATTCCGGACTTATTATACGGGTATATGAGGTGACCACCGCCTTTATACCGAAAGAATAGATCGTATGAGGTATTTTAATATGTCTTAATATTATAGCCATAGGTGCAGTATATGGTTGTAGATGATTGTGTGAGATTACACATACATTATATTCACTCGTCTTAGTAGTGTGCACATGCTGTACTTTTCTTTGTGTAGCACCTTTTTAGAGCTGCTCTTTGGGCAATAACATCCTTGTTTTTCTAGGACCGGCTGTACTTTGTGATGGAGTACATCAACGGAGGAGACCTTATGTATCATATCCAACGTATGGGCAAATTCAAGGAGCCGCAGGCAGTGTAAGAACACTCTATAGTTTATCCACAGACACAAGTTTTAACAAAGATATTCACCAGGCAACTAAAATGGTTGACAGCCACCTCCAGTTAGTAGTGAAGCCCCTATATTGTATTACAGTAATATCTAAGGCCCACAATTTTGACACTATAGTGTGTAAAGAGCAATGGATTCTTGTATATTGCTTTCTTGTATTCATTAGAATCACATTTATGTTTTTTTTTTATGATTTTCAATTTTGCAGGTTTTATGCTGCAGAGATTGCTGTCGGTTTGTTTTTCTTGCACCGAAAGGGAATCATCTACAGGTGGGTGAGTCAGAGAGAGAGAGCACCACATTGACCTCAGATTCATTTATTGTTCAGTGCAAAACAGAACACGCATGAGCTGTATACATTTAAAACATTTTACCACACATCAGAGGAAAAGATTTGAGATGAGACAGAGTGAGAGCAGGAAAAAGGAAAAGGAAGCAGGTCCAAAGAGACAGAATGAATGATAGAAAAAGAATGTATTTTTTAACCTTGCTGATCTGGTCTGTTTTTAAACTACTCAGCTAGGATACCCTCAGGAAGGAGTCGAGTACTAAATCCACCCTGATGCAATAGAAAAAAAGGCAAAAAAAATTAGAAAGGACAGAATGAAATGCTTGACAGAGAGTAAGGTCACCCTGTTCATCTTCTGTACTTCAGTCAAGGGCTCACATTCATTTCTTCATATCCCAGCAGTCGTATGTTTGGCACCCTGACACTACTTTGTGACACAAGTAGCTGCCAGAAGTGGTGAATGAGGGGGAAAAATTGAGACATCAAACGCGAGTAGAGACGCAGGCTGAAGTGCAAAAAAAGCACAAAGGAGGCAGGAGGAGGGGAAAATGATTTCAGGCCAGAAATTATTGTTTGTTTCTCAGTGAGAGAGGTGCCAGTGGTGCAGGGCAAGGCAGTCTATGTCCATTGTCTAGACATAGACAGTGACGGCACAAATGCAGGAAAATGCATCTATACGAATGCTCATAACTTCTCTCTACTGCAGGGATCTGAAGCTCGACAATGTGATGCTGGACTCCGAGGGCCACATCAAGATTGCTGACTTTGGCATGTGTAAGGAGAACATGTATGAAGGCATGACCACACGCACCTTCTGCGGCACCCCAGACTACATCGCACCAGAGGTGAGAATGAGATGAGAGAAGCACAAAAAAACAACTAAAGTATGGCTCTGTATCTTATTTTTAGGCTTTCTTGTCCACTGTGTGCTGGATGGGAATATAGTGGCTGTTCATGAAACTCCGACCCCGAACAGATAGTGTCAAACGATAGCTTCGCATCAGGTCTGTCGGTCAATCACACACAAATTGGCTACCTGGCCCAGCAGTTACTGCTCACTCCTGACGAGAGAGACTTTCTGAGTCCGAAGTTAACGTGGCTCTTATGCACCGTACAGAAGCAGGATTTTGGATGCACTTCCACCTGCAAATGAAGTTAACCTGTTCAAAAAGAACAATTTGTTTGCAAATCTAACATCACTGCTGGCCATCAATTCATTCATTGCATGTGACAACACAGTCCACGTTTCACCACATGCCCTGACCTGTACCTGTGAAGGCAAGGCAGCAAGCATGTTTTCTCAGTGCTATGATATTTTTTATTTATTGGTTTATTTGGCAGGGACATTGTACATTAATAAACATTTCTGCAAATGTACCAGAATTAGCCAAATGGCTATTTTTCATCCGCAGTCCCCGCAGTCCATGCACCATATGAAGGGATGATGCACGTTTACTACAGTTCTTAACACTTTCAGTCCCAAGCCAAAATTTTTTTTTCCAGTCTCTTATTAGTTTGTTTTTCACAATGACCAGGACTTTTTGGAAAAAATATTTTTTTGACGAAAACTGCTAGAAATAGCACTGTGAAGGTGTCAACTATAACTATAACTCATTACAGAACAGTACCACAACTAACTAACCAACCAGTGTCACCAGTAACAGCAACTATAAGAGCTTACCACACCATAATTAATAAATAAAGCAGGCAAAAAAAGAGAGCATGCACAAAAACAACAAAATAAATTCAGACTTTATTAACATTCACTCAGGTTTTACTCAAATCAAACCTAGCATCTCCGACTCCTCTATATAGCCTCATTTCCTATTAGAAAGAATAGGATTCTACCAAAAATGCTGCTCAAATGCTGCTTTGATGTAACATGAAAAGAGGGGTAACAAAACAAGTATGATAGTTAATTTTGCTTATAATGAGCTGGGCTATTGATATATTAATTGACAGCGTCTGTTCATGTACAAGCCTTGTTTAAACACTTGATATAGATGTATGGAGGAGTGATAAAGTTATCATGTAAATTGTTTTTTGTTGTTTACTTTAATCTACTCTATCAACAAATCACAAGATATATAAAGCGAGGGATTTGAGAACAGAAACTTCCAGCAAACACATTTTCTTTCCAAAGCAAAGAGCAGAGATGATTTACTCGGGGTAATTAGATGTTTGTCTGTGTATTTCTGTGTATATCTGTCTACTCCCATCTGTCTGCACTGACTCATGAGGAAGTCTCACAGGTGGGAGGCGAGGGAAACCCGTACTTCTGGTTTCCCAGAACTAACGTCATTTAGACACGTCTTTTTCAGGACTTTATGATTGGATATTAACGACTTTATAATGACTTAATGATCCGTCTCCTTGTCTTTCTAACAGCTCTTCTGACTTTAATTTAAAACCTAATTAAAAAATTTGTGCTTTTGGGTTTACATCTAAGCAAAGCATAGGCGTGGGAAGATTCTACATACACTGGTATTTATATGTATATATTCTATAATATTTAGAACGGTATATAAACAGTATATGAAAACATGAACGTACCGGTGGACTTTTATTTTGACTAACCACTTGCTTGAGAGCCTTACTGTATTATGTTCCGTTATATTTTTTTCCGTTATATTTTTTTTATAGGAACATTTCCCCCATAAACTGATGCAGGAAAAAGAAACACAAATTGGTGCATAAAAAACACTATAATGCAGCAAATGTTATTTCATGGAGGAAGACCCCCGCTTAATAAAGAAAGAAATAACCTTTGACAGGACTCAAACTCATCACGGTATTCTCTGATTAGGGAGAGATATAA
This sequence comes from Hollardia meadi, assembly GCA_037974645.1. Classification (NCBI taxonomy): domain Eukaryota; kingdom Metazoa; phylum Chordata; class Actinopteri; order Tetraodontiformes; family Triacanthodidae; genus Hollardia; species Hollardia meadi. The sequence goes on from JBBPCS010000672.1 coordinate 5,791,886, forward strand.
ACACATGTGCGGATGTAGACAAGAAAGCTGAGCAACAAATTGTAACTTTGTTGTATAAAATGCTGCGATTCTGCCTCCGTTACAGACGACTGCAGCTGTGATATAGCTCGATGCTTGTGCGTCTGCATGATTTTGTGTGTGTGTGTGTGTGTGTGGGAGGGAGGGAGGTGTAGGATGGCAAATTGGATGGTAGGAGAAAGCGCCTTTGTTATGGCAGCTCAAAATAGCAGACTGTATTTAATGGTGGTTGATTCAGTCTGAGTTTTAGAAATGCTACTTTCAGTGCTACCGTTCACAGTTTTTCTGATATATTTACTGTATTTATCTGGGGTTGTATTTCCCAGAGCCATATTCTTGTAGTCAAACAACATTGACAGAGTGGAGACGGGTTTGAAAGTGATTTAGGGATCAGAAATAACGCCATTTTTTTTTATCAGTGAAGCTGAAGTTTTTAATATTTTCCCTTTTTCTCTCTGTCAGATTATAGCATACCAGCCTTATGGGAAATCAGTGGACTGGTGGGCTTATGGAGTTCTTCTGTATGAGATGCTGGCAGGACAGGTAATATGTTGTTTTGCTGCGCCAGGCTTGTTCTGTACGGGTTTAATCTAGGTGTCATCCCTCAGTTCGGACTTCATATTCAGTGGTGTATGTCCATAATGTTTTCAATAACTGATTTTAGTCATTTATCAAGAAAAAACAACATTCGCTCGTCCCAGCTTCTCAAATATGACGATTTGCTGCATTTCTGTTTTGTATTTTTGAGTTTTCATGACTGTTGGTCAGGCAAAAAAAAGCAATTTGAAGACATCAACCTCGTGCTCCGGGAAGATTTGACAGCCATTTTTCACTATTTTATTTACATTTAATGTTTAATTCATTCATTTAGACAATTCAAATTTCACCCAATGCTGATTTAGTCGATCTGTCTGTCTCTGTATTTTGCAGGATTCCACTTTTTATTAGTTTCAGAAAAAGAAAAAAAAACACAGATGAGTTAAGAGAACATGAGTATGAGTAGTAGTTTGTATGAAATGCCAAAAGTGATTATAAATCAGTGATTCTAAACTTTAGACAACATGAGACCTTGGGACAAGCAACCATAAAAAACAAGATCTTGACTGACAAGTGAAATATTGAGACACAGTAAGAGAAGAGTACATTTTACGGTTTCCAGTTTCCAGGCAACAGTTCATCAGAAGATTTTTCTTACTGAATATGGATCACGGATCATGAATGACTAATCCGTAGTCAAAGTGATAAATACATTTACCACCCATAAACAGCACAGAACCACTAATTAAATATCTATAGGATTTCATATAGAGATGTGACACTCAGAGTTGTTTCTGCTGCGCAGCTCATCTTGCTGACTTTGTCACCTCAGTATCTTGTCAGGTTTCACAGAACAGCCCTGAAGCTGTTAGCTGTCACCGCACCCAACTTCTACGTCTAACTCAGTGACGCGTTTGTCTTCCTCTCCAGCCACCGTTTGACGGGGAGGATGAAGACGAGCTCTTTCAGTCCATCATGGAGCACAACGTGTCCTACCCCAAGTCCATGTCCAAAGAAGCTGTGTCCATATGTAAAGGAGTAAGTGCTGTTTATTTGAAACGTACATAACCCATTGCAGTAACCATGTTGTCATCTTTGTTTTGGTCCAAGTTAAGTTATTATTGTTGCTTCGTAATATCACATGAGAGCAGGGACCGTTTTGAAAAGCTTTGACGTGAAAGATTTCATCATATGCTGTATGGTTATTACACAAAGTTAATGGGTTTGATTAAGTTTCTTAAACTTTAAAACGGTTGCTGGCAAGAATTGAAAGCACTGGCTGCCTAAAGGCCGATTCAAATTTCTATGTTAAATCTACGCTGTAGGTACGGCACAGATACGGCGTAGATGCATATCGTGTAGCCTGACTTCCCAATGTTTGAAATACATGAGTAAACATAGCAAGCATAACATAACAAGCATTGAAACACCACAGCCAAATAGAGTTTTGGAGTGTAAATACAGAGCGACGCAGGCAAACCTGCACATACTTACATTTTTGCAGTTGCTGAGTAACCTGCATAGAAAAATAATTCCAACTCGCTACACAGTTATGAGTGTTTCAACCACAAATGGAAATGAGAGCGGCTCTCAAGTGTTTGGTTCCTTTATTTATCAGCATCTGTTACTCATACCTGTGCATCACTTTCGTGACATCATCGCAGTGAAGCATCATGGTAGCGTCATGATCATGATTATTTACCAACAAGGAAATGAGTTTTCAGGGTCGATTTACACACCAGAGAAGATTCAATTAAGATTCAGTCTTTTAATAACATAGCCCGCCTTCATTTATTATGATATTATGCCCTGTAGCTGCATGCCGCCACGAAAAAATATCATTCATCATCTCAGAGCCGCTGACAAAAGAGATCATCCTGATCCCCCTTATTGTTTGCTTCACATCTCATTTGCAAAAATGATTCATGGTCGAAATTAAAAGTGGCTGCTGAATCAGAAACGGAGCCGTGAAAAGGCAACGTAATTTCCTGCAACTATTTTCAGCCTGGATGAGTGGAAACAGTTTGAGTGTCAGTCTGGCTCTGTATAATAATGTTGGTGTAATAAGAAGCAAGAAAATAAAAAAGTGGAATGTCGACAGATTCAGAGATCGTTTTTACACACTTTTCTCTCTTCTGTCCCTTTCTGCTTTGCAGTTTGTTTGGTTTTTTTTTTTTAACCTTTTCTTCACTTCGAGCAGTTAACTGTCTCTGTCACATCCTCTGATCTCTCCACTTCTGTTTGTCGCCAGCTGATGACCAAGCATCCGTCGAAGCGTCTTGGCTGTGGCCCGGAGGGCGAGATGGACATCAGGGAGCAGGCCTTCTTCAGACGCATCGACTGGGACCGCCTGGCAAACAGAGAGATCCAGCCGCCATTTAAACCCAAAGTGGTGAGTGATGCCGTGATCTTCATTGTGATTTTGTACATTTTCTGGGAAATCAGTTGAGAAACTATATATATATATAGATAAAATATCCCAAAAAAACAAAAAAGGCAAACAAATTTTATTGTAGACAAATACATGTGTGTTACAGTCTATACTGTGTTGTCATCGTTCCCAATGCACCCATATCGTTACACACTGATGGGCCTAAACGTCACTCCGATGCACAGAGTCTTATTGTGTGTCACCTTGTCATTACTGCAAACTTCAAACAGTATATTTACATATTTACAAAGTATGATTTTGGGGCACTGTAATCTTTACCCCTGTCTATAGTTCAACTGAAGCTGATATGAGGCATCGGTAGTCTCAGTTAGGCACAGTTAGTTAGTTTCAGTTCCTTTCTCTAATAAAAATAACAAATTTTGTACTTAAAACACCCTCCCCTCTTTAGGGCCAGTATAGAAAAAAGGGAATAATTAAAGCAACCAAAACCTATTTCAATGTCTGAGCATGTGAAGGGACTTAAGCATGTTTGCATGTGAAGAAAATATCCAGAAAGTTGACAAATGTTAACAAATGAAAAGGGAAATAACTGGTTGTCCAGCAATTTATGCACATTTTCTGAGAAGACTACGAGACAACAAGATCAAGAGAGCACTTGTTGTAATTCATGTTAACTCCAGTATATATTTCTGGTATTTCTTTGTTGCTTTTCACTGCTTATAACATTTCTTTCATGAATTAAATCTGACCACACGTACTGTGCACATACATTTCAACTGTTGCCCTTTTATTTGTTTTTTTGTTATTGAGCTTTCTGTTTTTAGCAGTGACTGAGTGGCTATGCATTACATCTTGTGATAGCAGGAATGCAGCAAGAGGGCAGGTCGCTTAAGATTATAACTTATTCAATTGTTTACATTAACCTTTAGCTCAACTTGTCTTTACCAACATTTGTGCCTCAGTCAAGAGGTAAAAATGGAATATATGAGTATGCTCAGTATTACAGGTAAAACAGGTGGATATTTCCAGACGCAGAAAGAGATGATGGATGATGATGACAGACACTAATAATCATAAAACATCCAGAAGCATGTTTTGTCTCACACTCCTGTTTATTTTTCTTGCCATTCCTGTGTGCTAAAAACAGCAGATTACCAGTAAATCTGTGTTATTCCTGAATGCATCACTGTTGAAGAATTGAAATACTTCCTCGAAGATTGACTCTTTATGTGCAGACGCATGAATAGGCGCCTATTGTATGTCTGTGTTCCCATTCATCTTTACTCAGTGCAGTGGTTTATACGCACCCAGCAGAGCTTGAGGCTGGATCCCAGCTGCAGCCACCAGCCTCGCTGCCACTGACACATGTACCCCCCCCCCCCCCCACCCCCACCCACCCCCCTCCTGACACCCAAACCTCCGCCTGTCACCACAAAACACTCCTTTTCTGTTTGTGGACCCCCTCGTCCTTTATCCCCTCACTGCCCACAGTGCCCGAAGCAACACAAGCACTGCCACCGAGGATTAAAAATAGCTCTCTAAGAGCAGAGTTCCGTTTACTTCCACACAAGGGCCACAGTAAATGCAGGGTTACACAGCGGATGTGTCCGTCTCCGCTCACGGAGGGGGGAGGAAAAAATGCTAAAAGTGGATCCATAGTGGGAACTATTCAGTGGGCTTTGTGTGGCGTATCACAGTTGGGAGCTCATATATTGCGTCATTAATTGGTCTGAAGGGACTGGCAAACAAAAGATCCATGTGAGGCTTTATGGCTTTTGCTTCTGTAATATTACCGAGCAGCTGAAAACAGCCCGACATGCTGATATGTCCCCCGAGAAAATGTGTTGTAAACAGCAGCCGCTCAAATCCCCTGTGAACACCAGATTCGTTTTTGCTGCACATTACTCATTCTGGAGGAATCGGTCTTGTTTCCTCGTAAAAGTGCCGTGACTGTGCTGATATCGTGCGTGACACACAGCAATATCCATATATATTCAGCTGCTTGAGACACATGACTGCCCTGAGCGGAGCTGCACACTGATGCTGATGACCTCCACTGTGGATGCTTAGGGTTAGCTCCTAATCTAATTACAACTTCTGCCCGGCTACACATCGGGCCTTGACATTTCCCTGCACCACCTTCCCTCTGGGACTGTTGAGAAGCTTTCTAATAAAAGACTTATGAGGAGGGGGAAAAAAGCCTTTTAATCATGAGTCTACCATCCTGTTACTGTTAACCAAAACAACTTTTTTGTCTTTTCTAGTGGTCAAAATAACAATTGCTCCTCTCCACATCTCACATTTAAAAAAAAAAAAAAATCTCTTTCAGTGTGGCAAAGGAGCAGAAAACTTCGACAAGTTTTTCACGCGTACGCAGCCTGTGCTGACCCCTCCCGATCAACTGGTCATCGCCAACATCGACCAGAGCGAGTTCGCAGGCTTCTCCTACATGAACCCTCAGTTCCTCCATCCATCCCTGCACAGCGTGGTATGAGGAGAGAGCAGAAAACACAAAAGCATGGACTGTCGCTGACCACAGGAACCTTCCAAACATCCCGCTGTCAAAAGACCTATATCATCCTCTACAGTATTCTGTCTACTAGTTATCAATATCTGTGAACAGAAATGACTGAGGAGAGTGGAGCCAAGTGTTAAAACAATGTTTGTGGGTGGGGAGAAAGTATATGGCACTGATATTTTTACATAATTTTCCCAAACATCTCATGTTATGTTCTCTATTCTGACTCTGTATTTGTGTTTTTTCCTCCAAACCTGCAGCCTTTTTCTTGTGTATGAATGTGTATGAATCAGTTACTAACTCATTAGGTATTAAAGATGCAAGATGTTCTCCGTCTCGTCTCACTCATGTTGCCCCGTCTTACTGCGCAACAAGCTGCAATGCCCGACAAGAACGGAACGTATTTTTCTGCTCTGTCTTGGCTTTATCCTCTTCTGAAGCGCTACACGTGTATTTTATATTTATATACTAAAAAAAAAAAACGAAAGAAAAAAAAAGAGGTAGTATACTGTTACATGAGTGCCAAAGTAGAAGTGGAAAGAAAACATTTCCTTGTAATGTTTTTCCCCTCTGGCTTTCCAAAAACTGTCAACACCCTTAAAACCCCTAAACAGGGGCCGTTTATATCTGTTGTTTTGTATAATGTGGAGCTACACTATATCTAACAACACAGAGAAACAGAAGCACATGCAAATGCAGTGGGTGTGGCCTCCAGTGGTTGAATGCAGGGTGAGATCAGTATCTAGGGTCAGAAAATTGTGGCTCAAAAAAGTGTAAAGATGCTATTTCCATATGCACAAAGCTGTTGCATGCTTATTTTCTGACTGTATGAACAGTAGACTCTAGGATGCAGTACACGTCTGGTATCGTTGTAAAGTTTAGTATTATGATATGAACTATGTTAATATATAATTGTTGTATGTTTTGAGAAGTCTTATCTGAAGAGAAGCTTCTAATGGTTATGGGGAAAAAAGGTTTTGTTCCTGTTTTATGTTCTGGCTCAACTCCAGAGAGATGTCTAAATCCACTATTGTATGTCAACTTTTTCTTTCTTTTTCTTCTTCTTTTTAAAAAAAAACATGTTTGAAAGAGATGTTTCAAAAAGAGAAGTTACTTGCAGATTTTATACTATGAACTGAATGTGCTTTTACTACCGTAGAAAGTTTCTATGTTTAGATTACACCCTAATTATAACGTTTGGCTGAATCTTTGCTAGCTTTGGTATCAGAAAACCTTATTATATGTATTTCCACTATTTATCCATTATTTTCTACTGCTCAGTGTCATATAGAATATGCAGCACCTACTCTGCGTGAAACAATTGAATCCCCTCTTGCCTTGGTCTGCTCAGGGCCGACTCCTACTGTAATTCAAGTTAGTTCCGAGCCCTCGAGTGGCTGAAAGAAACTTATCTTTCTTGCGTATATTGTGTGCATGCGTGAGGCGAGGCCTGGTCTAAGCATGAAAAAGACCCCAGCATGATACAGAGCTCCCCCCCTTTCCCCACACACACACACACATCGGTGTGGAGCATGAATGAGACACACCCGTCCACTGAGCATTACGCATTTTTTTTGCTCATGGTCTCCTCCCACTCGCTGTCATGTAGCCCAACCTGTTTGACTAAAACGCTGAATTATAAACAGACAGATATGTATAAGTCGCTTCTGTTGGCTTTCTGTTCACCGGTGCCAAACTGAGTCTTTTTGTTTCCAGTCAGGTGTGTGTCCACAGTGGGGGGGGGGGGGTGTTTCCTGAGAGGCACACAGCTACAGGAGTGAGATCTCAAAAAAATGCCATATTTAGGAACGTCTCTGCTCTTACCCCTGAATTACCGTATTTTCTCAAATCAAAGCCGGTAGTCAAATAAAAGCCTTGTCTCCAATAATTGCCACCGGTGTGGTTGAAAATATAAAGGCCTGCCCCAAATAAAGGGGGGGGGGGGGGGGATTTGTTGTTTTGAAGCTCATCTTAAATGTTAATGTTGCATTTCAGTCACTGCGGATGTATGTGTGTTAATGTCCCAGCCAAACAATTTATTTAGTATTAAAAGCATAATGCAGTAACAAAACTTTAACAGGGAAATGGGACCAGATAAGGAAAAAAGGAGGCTCCATACTAAAATATGATCATATGCAAACAGAGAGAATTAGAAATAAAGGCCTTTCTATAATATGAGCCTGCTTCCAAAAAAAAACAGCCTGGTGAAATCTGCAGTTGAGGTGAATAAAGGACCCGGTCATTATTTGAGGAAATACGGTATTATTAAAATAACACGTAGTTTGATGTTGCAGATGTCACATCTGGACCAAAATGAGATTGTTGAGGTTAAGAGGAAATTTAATGTTTACATGTCTCACATTGAGAATTGAAACACAGATACAGAGATAATCAAATGTGAGGTCATTGTGGGTACAGCACCACTGCAAGCTACAGTTAGAGCCACAGGGATGTTTGTATGCGTTTCCTTTCAATGCCCCCCGCTTTTGTTTACCTGATTCTTCTTGTTCCTCTGTTCATTGTGGTATGATGAATACTGTGTACAAATAAAGTATCAAAAATATTCATGTGCTCTGTTTTAGTTATTAATTTTGTTTTTATGTCAGTTTGAAGTGACTATTGGTGGTTTATCACTTGTTATCTGTTGTTAACATGGAGGTTTTGCGACTCAAACATTGTGTTGGTTGACTGACCATATACATAAGTGAGTGGCTGGAATATTCAATATTTTGTGATGTTTTCAATAAATCTGGCAATTCCCAGCTTCACCTCTACTAAATTGTTAGCCATATTGTTCCATAATGATTTTTAATACGATTTTAAAAAGTGCCAATTCAATATTAAATGTTCAGCATTATTTTAAGATATTAGGGGGAAGTGTTGCAGTGAAGTCCAGGATAGAGTCAAAGAATATGTTTTATAATGCTGAGGAGGATCATGCTTTTTCAGAGAGAAACATAAAAGTGATTTTTGTACAGTCCCTAACCACCATGAATTCACATATTGTGAATATGTGTAAAAGAAAAAAATCACATGACACAAGCACATGTGTAGTTTCAGACATTTCATGTGTGAAATATCAGCTTTTACATGTGAAAATGTGAAATTGAGCATTGCATTAGTTCTGGCAGGCCACAGAAGTCAAGCACAGCTAACGATCTCAGCTAAATCAGCTGATCTGAAGCCAGCCCATCTGGCAAATCTCATATAGGGCGCACTATTTAAGCTGATTTGACTTTCTATGTAGACACATGGAAGGGCAGGGAGCTCCCAGAAGAGAGCCATACCCCGAAATAGAACTTACTGCAAATGGGAATCTAAGTTTCTTTGACTATAGTGGTCCTGACAGAATTTCAATTTTTGCTTTTTTCAGGTCAGTGATCATACTGTCAATTGGAGGGGTCAATTTGGTGAATTAAAGACAATTCAAGTTATGCATAAAAATAAACCCCAGCCAATGGCACTTTATTAGGTACACCTATACAACACAATGCAATCCAGCACAGCAGCTCTGCCACATAGTTTACCTTCATAAAGTTCTTCTTAAAACGTTCTGAGCTATATGTTAGAAAGTACACTCACTACAGGTTAGAAAGCATTTCTTGAAAACAAACCCTCGTTCCTCACAGTGTCAGAATGAAATAGAAGTGTTCAGTTTGTATGCGTCACCTATTAGTCCTTGTTGCTGACAGAGCTGAGTGGAGCTGTCCTTGGTGTCTCTCTCTCTCTCTCTCTCTCTCTCTCTCTCTCTCTCTCTCTCTCTCTCTCTCTCTCTCTCTCTCTCTCTCTC
>JBBPCS010000672.1:5801240-5817053 GCA_037974645.1 Hollardia meadi
ACACACACACACACACACACACACACACACACACACACACACACACACACACACACACACACACACACTCATACATTTCCAGAGACAGATGTCATCTCATCGTGCCGCAGAATTAGCTGGTGGATAATTACAGCCGGTGTCTGTTAATAATGAGGATGTGATGTAACTCACAATTATGTTTAAAAAAAAAAAAAAAAAGTTGATGACAAATCTAAGAGAACCTACTCATCAAGGATTGAAGGATTGAGGGAAATCCATCCTGAATATGTCTCTTAATAATACAGGAAACCCATCAAAACATACCTTATTTTGTGAAATCGATTATGCGCATTAGAAATAATATTGCCTATATATGATGCATGTTGTTTGGTGTTGACTAGCATGCAGAAGAATCAATTACAGAATTATAAATCATTAATGAGCTTCAGAGGCAGATTTTTTTTTGCCTTCAGATAGAGCCAGCCCAGCTGTTGTCCCCTGTTTGCAGTTTTAATGCTAAGCTAAGCTACGTGCTTCCTCGACAAATGTGGGAGTAGTATCAATCTTCTCATCTAACTCCCAGTGAGAAAGTCAATGAATGTGTTTCCTCAAATGTTGAACTGTTCCTTTAATGTAAACTGATTGCTTTGCTGTCTGTATCACGCTCACAAACAGCTATTCATGTTATTTAAGAACATTTTTTCTGTTGCAGTCTCTAATATGTCCATCTCTGTCCTGCAGTAGTCCTCAGTGTGTTTCCACCTTTTAGCATCACCTGACCTCCACACAAACCTGCACTGTTCCCAGTTCCCACAGCTCCACAGTATATAGACCTGCCCTTTAGCCATTGTTACCTGCCAAGGTCATCCATTGTACCATCTCAGCTGTAGAGATTGAGCCTTTCTTCATCTTTTCGTTCCTGTCTGCCCTGTAATGACCCCTTGCCTGCCTTTGTGGACTTTGTGGTCTCCTCATCTCTCGAAACGTTGTCTCAAAGTTTTTGTCTCTTTTCTCTTCAGGCGAAGAGTCCGGTCGCTGTTTTACCATCGCGTACATCATGCCCATGAATGTCCAGTTGACGTCAGAGTCGACTGTAAATGTGCTCAGTGAGTAAAAACTCGGAAGCTTTAGGCTAAATAACTCAAGGTGCCTCCTTAAGAATGTTCACATAAACAGGTCAGAGGTTTTTATGGCAAAAATGTTTTAATAAGGTGGTCCTCAGAAGCCCTCTGAATATAGCCAGACATTTGAGTCTGAGTCATCTGAACCCTCATGTTGATGCTCCTCTCAATACTTTTATACCTTTTCACAGGCAATTCACCTCACGAGACCCTCAGTGTACCTCAGTGTCATAAGCTCTGACAAAGGAGCAGATGACAATCAAGTATCTCTGTTTCGTCAAGATTGATCGTTAGCCCTTCCTCCCAACAGAACTGTTATATATATGTATATATTAGTAATTGGGATATATTAACAAAAATATTCCTCTTTGAGATGAAATTACATACTCTAAAGTTGATCTGTCTGTAAGTATCTCTCTGCAAAATGATTACTTTGTTGACATTATGACCGGCCACTTTGCTGCATGTTCCGGGGTTAAAGTGCAGCTTTCTCCTCCTCAGAGATGATCCGCTCAGCCACTCCGTTCCCTCTGGTCAGCCTCTTCTTCATGTTCATCGGCTTTGTCCTCAACAACATCGGGCACGTTCGGCCTCACCGCACCATCCTGGCGTTTGTCTCTGGGATCTTCTTCATCCTCTCGGGTACACCAACCTTCATTCCTCTCATGTTTCTGTCCTCTCTTCTTCTCTTCTTGTTTTTTTATTTTTTATTTTTTATTAAATCTTATTTCTCCATCTCTCAGGTCTGGCTCTGGTGGTGGGTCTGGTGCTGTACATCTCCAGTATAAATGATGAAATGCTGAACAGGACTAAGAGCAGCGAGGCTTATTTTACCTATAAATACGGCTGGTCCTTTGCCTTCGCTGCCATCTCCTTCCTGCTCACTGAGGTGAGGAACTTACCACAGACACAAGCAACTTGCATGGCTGATTAATGCAGCTGTGATCGTGGTAGAAAATATCTCAGCCAATAGCCAAGAAGTTAAAGAAAGATGCAGAAATATGTCTCATAAAATTAAACAGCAGAATCTTAAAAATTCACATTATCCACATAAATACATAGGGCTGTTGGATTGGATTGCAATAGATTGTACAAGTGATTGTTGACTTCACTGCCCTCCAGTGGTCAAAGAGAAGAACTGCAACACAACATTAAATCAGTCTAATTGTAATAAATATGAATATTTACAGCTTGTTATTAATGTGATTATTGCATATAATAACAGACATCAGTATTGGTAATTAATAATAGTGGTTTATTAACAATTGTAATAATAATAATAAGTTTATTTATATAGTATATAAACAAAGTTTACAAAGTGCTTTGACAGACAAAGCAAGAGAAGGATACTCAGGAAGAAAACAGAACAGTCGGGCCAAACAGAAACAAGGTTGAAAAAAAAATGAGGATAAGATTAAAACAATGAGACCAAAGATTTAAAATGTGAGACACAAAGTATTAATACAAGCAATAAAAGGACAGCAGCAAATACAAGACTAAAGGCAGTAAAAGACAACAGATAAAAAGAATAACAGCAATAAAAGCAATACGAATTAAAAGAGACAAGCGATAAAATAATAAAAAGAATTAAGAAAATAATAAAATTTATAAATAAAAATGTATAAATAAAGATAAATAATAATAATAATAATAATAATAAAAGAGTAGAAGGAATGAATGAAATAAAAAGATAAAAGATAAAAAAAATGTTTTATAAAGATTAAAAAATGTTCTACCAGCTAGAGATAAATTTCATATCAATTAATAAGGACTACAAATAATGAGACACTAACAAGCAGAATCAGTTGTTTTTGTTTCTATGGAGACATGTTTAAACTGCAAGAGAGGTGGTTGTAATTTGTGACGTTAATTTGGAATGCATTATATTACAAACTGCATTGTTTCTTTTACAAGTAAGCACTTATGAGCTCCGTGTCCTTTGACGTATTAAGTTGTGACGACTTTGTTGTAAACTAACGTTGTCCCTGCAGAGTGCAGGCGTCATGTCTGTCTACCTGTTTATGAAGCGCTACACAGCAGAGGAGATCTACCAGCCGCGTCACCCCAGTTTCTACCACCCTCGACTCAGCAACTGCTCCGACCACTCAGGCCAGTTCCTCCACCCGGTGGCCTGGTCACGAGGGCGAAGTCCCTCTGACATCTCCAGCGAAGCTTCACTCCAGATGAGCGCCAGCTACCCCGCTCTCCTCAAGTGCCCCGACTATGATCAGGTGTCCTCTTCACCCTGCTGAGTCCTCACACAAGAGGCCGCCTAAAGGTGGTCATTGACAGGTGATAGGGCCATAAGGACAGAGTTTTCCTTCAAGATAAAGATACACCTTTGATATTTAACTGTGAGTTTGATGTTTTTCAGAGAGGGAAATATGTGCGGCTGTGACTGGGCTGAGGACTTTGGAAATATGTCCTTCTGATCTGTTTGTGGCTTTTTATCGGGTCAGAGATGCTTTTTTGGGAATTTGTTGTAGCAGAACCTATGTTTTTAATAGGTGGAGGCAACGTCTGCAGGTTTTAGACAAAACAATACAAAGTTATGCTGTTATTCTTTCTGCAAGGGCCTCGAGAATCTGGTACACAGTAGATTACCTTTTGAAGTTTATCTGAAAAGGTAACAAATGTTTTGGTTTAATTATATCTGTGCATTTTTCTCTCCAGTGCCTCGTCGCTTTTTATGTTTGTGAATATCTTGGCGTGCTCATTTTTCAATAAATGTTTCTTAAGCTTTAACACCTTTTTATTTTAGCACATAACTGTGGCAGCATTGATGCATGACGTCACACTGCCAAAAATCTACCGGAGGACATAACCTCTCACATCAAACCTTTTCTCCCACAGAGCAAAGACTGAAATACAACCATCAAACAGCAGGGCAGGTCACGGTGCAGGAAGGACACAGAAGAAATCAAGAAATCCCGTCGACCTCCTGCAGTGTTGTTAATGGGTTGATAGAGCTGCTGTTTCGTCTTTAACATCTTGACTCTGTAGGCAAGAAGACAGTTCCGCCCCTTGATGGTCAAAACAGTAAGACATGACAAGAATGTGAATTCCCCTGTGGACTTTTCTAAGGACTGTACCTGGAGAAGACCCAGGTATATGAACACATCCAGACTGAACCAGCTGAGATCACACAAATTTGTTTTTATATACAGTAGATTTTTATGTAATGTGTACAGCTAAATTCATGGTAAGACTTGATGTAAATTATGCTGCATATCAAGTGCTGTTATTCTGAGTGTCGGTCTTGATGTTGATAGACTGAGGAGAATTCATCTGTAAAATAAATGTCTGCCATCAAACCAAACAGTCTGTAGTTTTTTTTTAGTTTTTTTTTTTACATGTATCCACAGGGAGGCAGTGGTTGGTCTTTATTCTGTGTGCCTCTCCAAGGCGCACAGATTACTCTTTTTTATTATTGTTGCAATTCTGATCATTCAATCATTTGTTTAAATGATTGTACAGTCATAGATATAACAATGTGACTGAATTGTCACACTGGTTAGTGTATTGTTAGTCAAAATCATACTGGGCTTTTTTCCCCTATAATAAACTACAGTTTATTAGTATAAGTACAGATTTGAGGAACTCAAGTTCAGTATTTCCATTTTATACTTCTATCCAACTACTTTTTTTTTTTTACTGCACTACAGCTGCCATTTGTCAGTTTTTTTTCAGATAAAAATTCTTCCTATCCAATGAAAACCATGGATCTCTAAATTTGGTGATTTTGAATTTGAATATTTCTGATAAATTTAATATATGGGTTGAAAAAATTCTCCTACTTCTTAAGCCATTAAGCTGGAAAGTGCACTGTCACAAACTGAAGGCTGGACTTTTTACTCTCATACACTCATTGTTTGAAATGTGTCAATCATATGTTTGTTAAGATAATAGTTATAGGTGGTTGTGTTATTGGACTACATTACATTGAGAGGCGTTTCTGTTGTTTGTACTTCCTATCTACTTCCAGGAGGGGGCAGAATATTACAAACATCTCTGAGTATGATGCATTCCACTTTGACATCATCACTAACTAGAACCTCAATGCTAAAACATATGATTAAATTAGCACCTAATAAAGTTACCACCGAGTGTATTTTTAGTGAGTGGCCGTGTTTTGTGCTAGCCAGCATAAAACAACTCCGCGATTAAACTGAAGAACTGCAAAAATGAACCAAAAATGAGCTTAAATTGAGGAAAAACTGTAATTCTGCAAGGCTGCCTTTACTACGACTGACCCCAAACCCTCCCATAGCCCTCACTCTAGTCCTTACTCTAACCATTCATAATTATCAAATTAATTTGGCCTTTATTCATATAAAAATATGCTAAAATATTACTTTGTTAAAAGTGAAAGTCACCTATACGAATAGTACTTGAGTACAAGTGTGAAAGTATCTCATATTAAATCTACTTAACTATCAAAAGTAATGTTCTGGCAATAAATGTGCTTAAGTATCATATATTTACATGTATGTATATACTGTATACTAGGGATTGACTGATCATCGGCCTGGCCATTATCAGGTTCACTATTCAGCTTTTTTTTCTGATTATTGGCCGATAAAATAAATTAATTGCTCTGATGCAGCATGCAAAGTAACTAGTAACTAAAGTTATCAAGTAAATGTAATGCTGCAGAAAGTACAATACAATACTATCCAAAATGTAGAGTGGAAGTAGGCCTATAAAGTAGAAATTCCATTCCAATTGAAGTAGAATTTCCATAGTAGAAAATGGAAATACTTAAGTTCAGTACAAGTACCTAAAAATTATACTTTGATTTAATTGTAGAGTGTTTGAGTACTTTCGTACATCCCATCACTGCATACACTTATATTTTTGATTGAATCTTTTTTTTTTTTTTTATCATTCTTGACTCTATGACTTTGTAAATTAAAAGAAAAAAACAGTAGAGGGCTCTCTCTCTCTCTCTCTCTCTCTCTCTCTCCAGTCATCCTGACTAACACCTTATCTTCCTCAGATTTCTCTCAGGGACTCAACATGTTTCCCTTTAATGTTCTACTTCCTGTTAATTAACCAGCTATTAAACCAGGTTGAATTATACACCACTGCTCTGTATGACTGAGGACGACATGATATATGCCCGTCACGACACCTCACAAAAAATATCTATATAATTATTTAATGATAGCTCATTACTTATGCAAATATGTGGGTCAAGACGAGCATCAGTAATAAATACACCATACATCTGCTGTAATCTTAATGTATACTTTATATAGATACGTGTAATGTACAACGTGACCGATAGAGAATATAAAAATTAATATAAGCCCACACAGGGCGGTAGAAGATAATATTCTGCCCTGACCACAAGGCTTGCATTTAATTTTACAATCACATAGAAAACTACTGCTGTTTAGAGCTTTTGACATCATCATCAATGATAGTATCATCATCACTGATATTAGTTCACTATAATCATCGTCATTAACATCAAACATAATTTTCACTATAATCTTTATCATCATTGGAAATACAACCGTCTCTTCTCATCAGTCATGGCTTTGTTTTAACAACATTGTCACAGTTATTGACAAATATTACCCGTCTCTTCATGGTCATCATCATCATCATCGTCATATATTTTGTTATTATTAGTGTTTAAGGCTTTTGTAAAGAAGACCCCAAACTTCAGCTGATGCAAACTTCTTCTCAAGCATGTTACAGAGTGTGCATACAACAACAAAGAGACCAGAAACCTATACATTATATATACATATATAACTTAAGCATACGTTGTTTAACATTTACAAGTAGAATTAAACCATTTCACAAATGAAAATAAATACAAAATGATGGTTGGTTATATTTATATACTTTCAAAGAGGAACACAAAGGCAAGCAAGGATCTTTTTCGGATTACAAACCAAATGCAAACGAGATCACAACAATACATGGACCTTCACTGACATACGCAGGTCATAGACAAGAGGGAAAAAGAAAGCTTAATCAGACTGGTACCCTATTGGGCCATTGCACAGCCATAAACAAAACCTACCTAGTTGACTAAAAACTTTCTCAAAGGAAAGTTTTCTTTTAAGTTAAAGTCTTTAAGATTTTCATATAATCAGGCCCTGTTTTGACACTATTTATGGACAGTATTTAATCTGCAGGCTGGAGTCCTCCATCTCCCTGTAATTATTATTGATTGATTTCCTTATTAAAACAATGTGAGTTTGATTCACCAGTTGCTCCTTTGTTGCATTTCTGACACGGGGGCTGCTGCAGTATTAAACTGCACTTGCTGTTACCACCATTAAACCAAATCGCCAAATCAACTAGGACTGAAATCTTAAAGACTTTAAGTCCAAAAAGCAAGTTTCATCTCAAGCCTCGGCAAAAGCTCATTTTCTACTCAACTAAAATAAAAAAGTATGCACATTTAAAAATTCTCTGCTCCGCACAAATAAATGAAATCAGCCCAGCTGACTCAAGACTGTAATGCTCTGTTAGGAACCTAAATGTAAGCCAGCGCTGTTCTCTGAGGTTGCTCTGAGCAGGGCTTCAGCCACGGCACCAGTAGTGGAGAATCCAGCACCAGAGTGAGATGACGACATGGTCCAAGTGAGGCTATACTGCACCGATCTACCCTCCACCTCCCATCTGTCCCTCCTTCTTCCAAACATCTCTAATCACCCACACACTTTATGCCCTGTGCAGCTGACCACACATCCGAACTCTGATTTCCATTTACGTCTTTTTTAATAAAGCACAGTGGAGGGAACGTCTGTAAGACTATATGCACCCATACTGTAGATGCTGTGCACACTGATTGCATGCACACTCCTGCATACACACACAAACACAAACATATTGGTCTATTATAACCCACATGCATGCATGTGTGCCTGAAACATGGCAGTTGTGCTTTAGGGAAACCTAGAAACAAGTTATGACCATGAGAGGGGGAGGTAGAGGGGAGAAGCAAGCTGGCTGGTTGGTTGATCGCTCCATGCAAGAAATTAGTCCATATATCTGAGTTTTCTGGAGCCCTGCTGTCCCCTCAGTAATGTGTCCTGTCTCCCCAGCAAGCGCACATGACTTGTAGACAGTCCGGGGGAGAAACTGAGGTTTGTCACTGAGGTGTTCATGAACGGAAGGAGAGAAAGATGGAGGCGGTGGAGGTCGAGATGGAGAAGATTGTCCCTTTTCATTTCTTGTTTGCGATGCGTCTCTTCCTGGTGGCCAGCATGTCGTAGAAGGGATCTCTGCTGATGCTGGCCCTGGAGAGGAAGCCAATCAAAGGACAGCAATGAAATAAATAATAAGGCTACTTGAGAGGATGGTCTCGAGCATCTTTGATATGGAAATGTAGCCACATTTATACAAACCTCTGCCTTAACTAGATAAAAAAAAGAGAAAGAACAAAGTTTGTGCAGTGACCTAGTTTGGTTTCCATGGTTTCTGAAGAGGACCCCCCCCCCCCCCTTTTTTTTTCTTGGTACTCCAGTTTGCTGGAACCTCCTCCAGAACTCTCAAAGCACGTAGTAAAACACACAAACCCACACTTTTCCTCTCGCTCTTCTGCAGGTTTATAGGTCTGAAGGAGGGTGAACAATGGTGCTCAAGATGATTGACTCTTGTGCGTTCTCCCGCTCCCCTATTTTAGAGCAATGGCAAGGCAGCATACAATGAGAGCAAGTGAGTCAGGAAGCCATTTGGGCTCCACTGAGTAGCCCAGTTTCACGGCTGCTAAATCCTGTTAGCACCAGCACAAAGCAAGAAGAGGCTCAACCCCCCACTGCGGATATCTCTGATTCCCTTTACAATGCCACGCGCTGAAGAATGAGTCTGTATGTGATGACTATCCCGCTCTTTCATACTGCTCATTGTCTTTTTGCACAACCCAATTTCATGAAACAAAAACCCCATTGTAGAGTGCCCAGATCCAAGCAAGGCTACAGTGACTAACGTGACATTTCTTCCATTTCTGATATTTAAAAATATGTAAAAACCTAAAATATCTAATGGAATGAGAAATATAAAAAAACAACAACATACTTTTCTCTTTTACCAGCACAACAACCCAGATGGGCCACCATCATCTCAGTCTGTGTGTTTGTGAATCAAGATAAGCATCTCTACTTTAGAGGAGGGGGGAAATCATCATTACCATAAAACGCCTTTTTATCTCCCCAAACCCCGAGTCCTCTTGGACCCCTCGGGTTAAGCGCAAGCTGTGGCTTGTTAGCCTCCGTGGCTGCAAATGTGTCAGCCCAGTTTGGAGCTGGCTCTCCTGGATAGGTTTGCTGGCTCACCCCTTGGGTGCTATAAGCAGTGACTAATCCTCCATCATTTCCCCAGTGAATACTCTCTGAGAGTATGGAGAGAGGGGGAGGAGGAGGAGGAGGAGGAGAGGGGATTGCACTGTATTACAGTATACAAGTGTTCTGTTCTGCTGAGCCAACTCTCTTTGACATTGCACCATCTTCTATGCAGGCTATTACAAAGCAACATTTAGGTCACTGACAGCAAGGTTATCATTACTGAGAGCTCTGCATGGTATCTGACAGAAAGAAACCACACTTTTGTTGTCTGTTTTTCTATATATATCAAATAATGTAATGACATACTCTCTATTTAAAACCCTCATATTTCCTGGGTTTTCTTCTACATTGTTCTTAATAGTTCACGAGCCACACAGGATTTTGGTACCAATCAAGTGGCATCTGCATTTTCCTACATCAAATGTGCTTGAAAAGGTTTATGACTGTGTTATTATTGAATGGCAGCTTTCCCAGAGAGTCATGAAATCAACCACCATAAGAAAATGCACTTTTTAGTTTGCCGCATATCCTCATTTTGACTTTGGTTTAATCAACTTATTAAATGAGTAGTTGGACATCTTTAGAAATACACTTCTTCACTTTCTTACCGAGAGTCAAATGAAAAGATCAATACCACTCGCATGTCTATATGGTACATATGAAGCTACAGCTAGCAGCCATGTAGCTTAGCTGAGCACAATGACTGGACACAAAGGGAAATAGCTAGTCTGGCTCTACAAAGGTAACAAAATCCGCCAACCAGCAAGACTAAAGCTCATAAACCTCAAAAATGTCAGTTTTACACTTTTTTATAGGGTGTTAATTTTGGAGCTTTAGATGTGCTGTTAGTTGTATTTTGTCGAACCAGACTAACTCTTTCAGCCTGTTCCCAGTCTTAATGCTAAGCTAAGCTAAGCTAATCGGCTGTCCAGTTATTCATTTAATGTTTTAGGATACTATGTGAGTCTGTCTGACACATGACAGAACTCAGTTGAACCCATTGATATAAATAAAGATGGACGACGTGTCTCCACTTCCTCCCATTGTACGAAAGTGAAGCCAAAATATCCCGGATACGAGCGCTGCCATCTTACGCTGGTGACGTCATTCAGAGCCAGAGAGCAATGTCAAGTTCCCGCCCATAAACCCGTCCGCCCAATCACAAGCAGGGCTCAGCTGTCAATCATGACGTTTCACCCTGTTTTTAAATTAATAAATTTTAATTAAAACCAAACTGATCAGAAAAATGAACACTTGAACATACATCAGCATGATGAGAACTATCTAAAACAACAGAAACCATCTTTGGGAAAAAATTCTTTGATGTTTTGACTTCACTTTTGGGGAGCTCTAATGTCATCCATCTTTATATACAGTCAATAGTTGAACCATTCAAAGTCTCAATTAAACATATTTCCTGTATTTTTCATGTTTGTTTGAGCACTGTAACAACTGAACATTAGTTACAAACAGGAAATGACTTTAAAGCTATTCCAAAGACAACAAAATCCACCCACCAGCAACTTATTAACTAATTAACTAACCAGCTAACTCATTAACATGTTATATTGTGGTTGTTTAATAGGTACAGTGAATGTAAAAAAAAAACGGTTGTGGTTTTATAACTAATTATCTGCCAAAAAAAAGGCAAATAATGTGTTTCCCACAACTATTGCTGTAAGTGTATTTGTGAGGAGTCTTACTTGATGGATTTAATCCACTCCTCTTTCTCTTCCGGTGTGGGCGCTGATATTCTATACACCACATGGTTGCCCTCAACAACACGGCCATCTGCCTCCGTCTTGCAGGCTTTGATAACCTGGCCTTTGTGATTGGGGTTATAGAGCTCAAAACAGTTCTGGAGAACAGACAAAAAGCAGGTCATCAATAATGTGCTGCCCTGAGAAAATTTTATTTAAACATCCAATAAACACAGGGTCAGAGGAGAAAGGACACTTGACGTATGATCTCAGGGTGAGGTCTCTAATGGCGCAACACTCACAGGTTTCCTGGGCTCCTCCACCTCCCTGATGCTGAGATTCTCCAGTGGGATGATCCCACGAGGCTCCTTGTCCTAAAGGAGAGAGGGATGAGACACATGAGATGAGGTAAAGACAAAGAGAAGGCAATTGTTAGCAAATTAAGAAGCAAGCAAACAAGAAAGAATACAGATCAGACAGGGAAAAGGGCAAGAAGAAGCAAGAGGAAGAAAGATGAGAAGACAAGAAATAGAAAGAGAAAAGAAAGTGGAGAGTGGAGGAATTGTGTGTGAGTGAGGGAGGGAAAGGAGAATAAAATCCTCTGCGGCATGTTTTGCTAAACCTTGTTACCCCCTCCTCTTGTCCCTGCTGCTCTTTAACAAAGCAGATAATGTGTGGAGCAGTACGACCAGAGGACGGGACATAATGATAGTGTCCTGAAGGATAATACCAGAGTAGGGAAGAGGACAGTGCTGATGTAGCAGCTAGCAGGGACACAGAGGCACTGATGAAAATCTTCAGTGATGCACAAATAAACTATTCTCACAGAAAGCAACAAGGATAGGCAAACACAAACACACAAGGACAATAACAGTCAAAAAGAAAATAAATAGACGCTCTTTCGTGCCACACAAGGCAGACCCATTACTTTGTGGGGTAACATCCCACAAGTGCCAATATGCTGGGGAATAATTGATGACAACTGATAACCATGACTTGAAAGGTCTTTAAAGCATTTTCTCAACAGCAGCCACAGTAGCCACAAGTGGAAACTACAGGATACAGGCACGTCGAATCTCCCTTTATTTCCGAAGATTTTTTTGAGCCAGCTGCTATTTAAAGGCATCATCATTAGGTGACCTGAATATGAAAATATTTATCTGTGACATGTCAAAACATGTAAGTAGAGAGTTTTCAGTGCCCTATTGGTACTGGCTGCACAATCCTGTCCTGTGCATGCACAAAAGTGGTCCTGTCAGTGAAGGAAGAACATTTCTAACTCCTGTTTATCTAATTGTAGGGATGGAGAGTCATCTTTTAACATGTTTCATGTGATGTCGGAAATACACTTTATTAAATCTTCTATTTTTGATCTCTTATTTTTAGATAACTCTTTTGCTAATATGAATTGCAACTTTCCTAATTTCATTTTTAAGCAATTCCCAATTACCTCCCATATAAGAAATGGCAAATTTCCAGTACTGTCCAGTAAGATGTTCAATAAATTCCCCATTACATAATAGTGAACTAAATTTTCAATGAATAAAACACATTTTGTTATCTTGATTTGAAAGATCTAGTTTGGTTTGGATTGTTTTATGATCAGTCATTCACATAAGTAATTTTGAACAGGCACTTTTGTAGTAACCTTCTTTTACTGATGGGACCACTTTTGCACATGTGCAGGACGGATCAGGCAGCTGGTACCGATTGGGCACTGACAAGAATCATAAAATCATTAAACTAAAAACAGTGCAGTGTAACTGTAGAAGTAAGTAGAGAAAAAAGTCATAGTAGCCAACTCTGCTACATTAGCTTTCATTAGCACTGTTTTACTGTACTGCAAGTAAGGAAAACATAACATTAACCAACATTAGCTCAGTGTAACAGTAGCACAACTACAAAGTCATAAAACCAGCCGACTGTGCTAAAGTTAGCTAACAACAACACCGTTTAACTGTAGCACAGGTAGAGAAAAGGCTACTGTAGCCAAATCTGCTACATTAGCCTTCATTAGCACATTTTTATTGTACTACAACTAAAGAAAAACATAACATTTATCAACATTTGTATAACTGTGCCTCCAGTATCATAAAACCAGCACAGTGTGACTGTGGCACGTAACGATCATAAAAACAGCAAACTGTGCAAACATTAGCTAATACTAGTGCAGTGTAACTGTGGCACAAGTAGAGCAAGAATATAAAATCATCATATCTTATTACAGCATAACATAGTATTTAAAAAAAGAGTAGTAAACTCAGCAAGCTAACTCACTGATGCCATAGCAATATAGCCTACTACGATCAAATGTTTGTTAACATTAGCTAACAAGACGTTTCTGGTCATACCAGGCCATTAGTCTGTAGTGGCAAAAACCCTAAACTGAAGTGAGCAAGAGAGAGTTTTGGAACTTAGAGAATACTATTTTTTACACTTACACACAGTAACTTTAACTTTAATTTGTAAGATACATTCATTTCTTTAAAAAAAAAAATAGTTTAGCTTCATAGCTTTATTATTGAAAATTTAAAAAAAAAACGAAGTAAATGTTAATATCTGTTAAGTCATTCTTTTCTGCAAAGTGCAAGTAAAAAAGTACAAATTTAAGATCTACTTCTAATTTTGTTATTTCATTGTCAAAAACTCCAAAAGCTGGTGTAATCCCAGAATTTGTTATGGCACCCCCAAATACCAAAATCTGATCCCAACCGGATCTGGAAACGAGACAATATTCATTAAGTATATTTTCAAATAATAAAGTATGGCATCATTTTCATGTCATTTGGTGGCTGAGGAGCCCTAAGAGCAGCTACGTTGTTCACTTCAGGTCAACTCTGTGGACGCACAAACACACACAAAACCAACACATATGCTTGCAAAGAGGCATGATCAAAACATTATTTTAGTATAACACTCACTGTTGTGTATTCAAAGTAGTAGAGGCAGTTGTCCGTCAGGATGAACCACCTTCTTTTCCAAGTTTTCACTCGGCCTCCTGACAGGAAGAGGAAGAGGAGACAGGAAGTCATACAAAGGCTGCAGTGACAGACTGGCTGTCTACCATCAGGAAAAAGAGCAAATGACACTCATTAAGAAAGCAACCCACATTCACTTAAAAAAAAAAAAATTCTTGTGTACTTATACATGTTTGTTCTCATTAGTTCTGTAAAGCTGTAAAGTTATCTTAAAGGAAAAAGTTGCACTCCCAAATGTTTTCAAACACACTGTGATAAAGAGAAAATTCTGAAATATGCACTGAAGCAAATTGAGCATGATCTTACAATCAACAACCACTATCTCTCCTAACTTTGAGCTCTGTTAAATGATAAATTATTACTGACTTTGCCTATTCATTTTAACGGCAACAAGATAAAATCTCATTGGCTCTCAGGAAAAGGGTGCAAACAGCACTTGATATGAACCTAACGTGCCAACTAAAGCACCCCTGAAGGAACACACATGTAGATACAGACATTTAAACACGAAACTAACACACACAAGCACACAACAAACCCCAGAGCAGGTTCACCACCTCACGTGCAAACTTGTGCAAACTACATCCAAAAAAAAGGGGGGAAAAAGCAAAGAGATAGAGCAAGCACAAACGTCCAACATGTTGGCCTGAAGCACACTTGCTCGCACTGACTGCCATGTGTTGGAGGGAAACACCACACAGCTGTAAAGCAGGGACAGTGACGACGGGACACAACGGCTCTCCTGGTGGGAGACACATGTGTGGCGTGTGCATGAAGGTTGTGAGGAAGCAGTGGCGGAAGAAGTATTCACCCTGATCCTAATTTTAGTAAAAAGTCCCGCACAAGTCCTGAAAATATTTATGCAGTAAAAAACATATGTAAGTATGTTTAGAAAAAATCTACTTAAAATATATTTAAAAAATATGTGTGTGTGCTTTGGCCTAACATTCCTGATTAGTTCCTCTCATCCATTCCTTATAGTCACATTTTCCACTGCAGCATTTCCTGTTTTGTTGCACCTCACATGAGCCTATGTAGGCCACACATAATTACAAAGGCCCTAGGTTTTCCTTACATTTACACAGACTCTGGCTATTGAATTAGTGTGGCCGAATTTCCGCTCAGCGTAGAGAAAGATTTGTTATTTAAAAAAAAGGCATTTATTCCTTCACATCTTCCAGCGTTTATTTTTAGAGTGTTAAATTAGAAATATTATTGTAAGAACTGGTGTGGGAAAATGGCTCCGGGGAGGAACTGTACTAGAATGTAGTCATGTTAGGTCTGTGAGCCACAATGGGGCTATTTGCATTCACCAGTTTGTTGAGACGACAGAGACGTTACCCAGAGTTACAGGAATGTCAGAGCCAGGTGTGTGTGTGCGTGTGTGTAAACAGTAATAAACCTGATCATCTGCAGTGAGCTTGACCTTTAACCTTTGACAAATAATATCCAGGCTCTTGAACAGTTTTAATGTTCACCAATAAATCTAAATCTCAATGTCTTAAAAGTAGTGTGAACGGCAGAGCGAGGGAGAAAATCAAAAACATGTGCAAACTAACAGGAACAAACACAACTGAGCAGAAATAAGACCTAAAACTGTATTACCTCATTGGGAAAGCATACGACCCCCATTCAATCCCTGGCACACACATATACTGTACACACACACACACACACACACACACACACACACACACACACACACACACACACACACACACACACA
>JBBPCS010000672.1:5830736-5860790 GCA_037974645.1 Hollardia meadi
CACACACACACACACACACACACACACACACACACACACACACACACACACACACACACACACACACAGAAAGAGCTCGGTAGAACTTGTTTCTACAACACACATGGTTTCAATTATAGCATTCCTGCCTCCGCAGAGAAGGAGGGAGTCTCACTTCCTGTGAGGATTATTCCAATGGTCAAGCATGAACAGATGTTTTAATGTATTCAGTCATTTGTTTATTCATAGGTGTCTCATTTGGACAAATGGTTCATTCTCAAGCCTCTGTTCTAAACAAAGTGACAGTCTCCAGACATAACACAAACAGTTCTCCTGACACTATTTCTTAGAGTTGTGAGATTGAGGCTCTATTTGTTTTGAGGGGAAACAATTATTTATAATTTTTTTTTCATATTATCAAATTTGTTTGACTACTACTGCAATTCGTAAAACTTGCAAACTTGCAGTGTGCTTAATCAGTATTGCTCTTTTGGGTTGACATTTTGATAATATATAAAATAGAAACAGAAGTTAAAGATCTTATTTGATTTTTGATTTGGATCTCTTTTAGATCATTGGCTAATCTTCCAAGAGCCCAACTTCAGAGTAAAAAAGGTGCTGCAGACACCAAAACACTGAAATGGTCATTTTATGACAGTTCACAGGGCCAAAGGATTACACAATCCACTGAACCCCCTCAATCCAGCACGATCCAGTCTGGTTGACCATGACAAGACCAAGAGAAACGAAAGGCCTACAGTGAGCTCTTGAAGTTCAACCTGGAAAAAAAGTTCCCTAAAGTGGGGAGTAAGTGTGAATATATCAGCTATCCAGTAATGGGTGGATATTTGGGTACACACTTCCAGACAGTGTTTGTTTTCTCTGCACTCCGGCACGAAGAACCAACCATGTGTTTTTAAAGGAATTCCTGGAGATGTGCAGCACTTAGTAAAGTGGAAAAACTTCTCACTTCTTGGTAAGCTTCAGTGTGGTGGTGGCGAGAGCGAGAAAACAGGGAAAAAGGGAGTGAGGGTACTGTAATGTTTTGGTGATGATTGTGTTTTGGACCCAGAAGGAGACACAGAAGCAGAGGCAGGTTTAAGGGGATTTATTAGTAAGAAGGGAAGGGAAGGTGGGTGCAGGAGTGGAGCGGATGGCGAGGGCTGAGGTCCGAGGAGGTAAGGGTTGGTGTAGGCTGAGGTCCAGAGTGGGAGGTGAAGACGTGGCAGGCAGAAGCCATCTGTGTCCAAAAAACACAAGAAGAAACAAAGGGAGTCATGGCCGAGTCACGACAGGCACATTTGTAAGGGTAAATCAAGGTGAAACTCCTCCATGTTCGGCCCCAGGAAGAATCTTTCTTCAATTCCATCAGTTATGAGGTTTAACATAGGTGGATTGATGCAAAGTAGTTTTCACACAGAGCAAGCCCTGCTTTGAATGTTCTCTGTGTTAAGCAGAAAATAGGTCATATGCATAATATTAACAATAGCTTTGGGAATATGGTCGGACAAATACGGTGTTACTGTCCATTTATGTCAGTGCTGGACCTGGTCAAGCAGAGCATCCTCACCGAAAGTCAGAGTAAGTTCCTTTAAAAGCAATTAAATTCCAGATTCTCTCTCTGGCACACAAACACACTCAGTACGCTCTATTCCACATAAATGCCATGCTAATGTGTTTATGAGTCATAAGAGAAACCTCTCAGTGTGGCCCAGATATCTTCAGTGATGAGAGGGAATGTGAGCGTGTGGAATTTAAAGCTTTAAAATCAAATGAATATCAATCGGGTTCAGTCGTACAGTGTATCGCACTGAAATGGACTCTTTCACATCCAAACCACAAAACAAAGGCTGCAAAGTCATCACGGAGTCTGTGGCTTGAAGTGGACATGTGTGTGTGTGTGTGTGGGGGGGGGGGGGGGGTCTGTCTGTCCTACACCCCCGGGGGGGACGCACGTCTGGCAGATTAGGCCGACCATCACGGAAAACGTCTGTGGTTACTCCTGACCGACTTCACGTGACCTGATTGAGCAGTCATACCACTTCATATGCTCCAGTCACTGCGATGCCCAGAGGGCGATCACCTCCTCCCTTTAAAACGGTTGACCCCCACCCCCACACACAATTTTACACACATCCGCTTTACACTTTACCTACACCTCGCCAAAATCACTCCCTTCATAATAAAATCAATTAGAATCAAATTATACAGCACACACACCCCTGAGGCATTTGAATCCCACTTTGAGGAGCCAGTGAGGACTCCGTTATTTAAAGTGAGGGAAGAAATTGTGTTGGAATTCCATGAATCATGGGAGCTTGTTGAAGTTATTAAGTTGCCATGCCACGATGCAGTGAATTTTAGCTCCCTTCAGTGTGCGAACTCATAGTGACTGGGATTTGAGCCCCACTCACTTTGGTCCACACTGAAATATTAACTGTTGGATGGGTTACCCTAAAGTTTTATACAGACATTCATGATCCCCAGAGCATGAATCACCAGAACTCTGTTGGTCTCTTTGTTGATCTCTTTCCCTCTAGTGCCACCAATAGATCTACATTTTTGTGACATTTTTCATTTCTGTGAAATATTTCAACATCTACTGGATGGATTGGCACAAAATTTGGTTTGTATTCATGGTTTGCAAACCATGTATCCTATTGACTTTGCCTTTAGCCCCATCAACAGCGTTTGACTTGTCCAATACGCTGGTTTATAACCAAATAATTAGCTAATTAAGATGGTGAACATGGTAATCATTATACCTGCTAAAGATCAGCAGGTTATCATTGTCATTATGAGCATGTAGCACACCTCTGTGCATAAGTACAGCATCAAATAGCCACTAGCATGACTGTCTGTATGCTGATGATGAGGTGAAATTTATCCACTGATGCTACGGAGTTCCCCGTCTAATCATTCCTAAACCAGGGGATGTGACAGGGTTTCAGACCTCCTTCCTGTTGTGGAAGGTGAGGGGGTTAATCTTTGGGTGTGACAGAGGTCACAGGAAGCAGAGGGCAGCAGGATTTCCTCCTTCTGTCACATTGGTTTAATATCCAGATCTTGGCCACTTCTTTCCTGCCACCATCTGATCGAAGGGTAAAGTTGGGTTGATTTTTCTGGATCCAAGGACACATATGAGTAGAGTCTTTATGTGGACTCTGTCTGCTGGGCACAAAGGCAGCAGTGTATACCCAAGAACTGTGTATGAAGCTGTGTGTGCCTACATTTTACGAGTACAACCTTCCTAAACCTGCTGTGGTTACATAAAACGTTGTAAAGGTTATTCCTAATTCTCAAGCTTCTCAAAAGGTTTGACAACCCGTACGCTCAATTGTAAAATGAAAGACCACCAGAAACATCAGTTATCCACGTTGTTATTTTAGTGATTATCAATAGAGAAATTCTGTGATGAGTACACTAACATGGGGATGTCACATGTTGGATCGAGCCACAACATGAGATAAAAGCATGAAGCGTCAATAGCTGAACTATGATCCTTTAATACCCCTCTAAAAAAATAAGCTGTTCAGTCAAATGCAGACGACAGGTTACACAGAAAATGTAATATGTTGATGCTGCTAGAAAGAAAAAGATGCACAAAACGTCTATGTTTCAACAACTACTTTAATACAAATAAGTCAAATGAAACAGTTCTTTTTTTTAAATTTATTTCTGATGCTGTGCGTAATATAAAACTGTGCTTATTCAACAAATTAATACAGGAATGTAAATGAGAAAAAATGTGACTCTGACACCTTAAAACAGGTGCAAATGAGTGCTCTTTTGTTTGTATGATCTATTACAGTCCCCCAGTATGACTACAGCAAATACAACACACACAAATCTGCCTCCTCCACACGCTCTCTCCCTCTTTGCTTCTTCCTCTTCTCCTCCCCCACTCACACACTCCTTCACTTCAGTTTTGAGGTCAGCTTGGAGCTCATCTCAGCACCTGATCTCATCCTTTTTTCACGCTTTGCATATGCCTTTCGTCCCCGGTCAACCGCATTCAAATTGAAGGTGGAATTAATGGTCTCTTTGAATAACCACAAAGAGGACGTTATACACAGTAACGCTCCACCCAAAACTTCAAACTGAAAGTGAGAGGGATCAGCATAAATCACAGTTTAAAGACTAATGCAGCAGAGCTCAAATCATGTGGATTAATGTTTGATTATATTTAGTAATCCATTCTCTATGGACACGGTGTATTAATGTGTGGCAGTCACGCTGACAGCCATCCTGTCACAATAGAAATGCTGTTTGTTGTGAGTGAATGACTGGCAAACTATTTTGATTTGACACATTAGGAGTTATCTGTGAATTTTATTGTTTTGGTTTTTTTTCATCTTTATTTCAGTATCATGATTTTGTTTTTAAGTTAACAAAAAGATTTAGTTGCTATAATTTTATTTAAAAAGAAAATTAGGCCTCATTTCCTGTTTGATTACAAAGCAAAAAGTTGATGGCTGACAAACAGCTGACAGCTGACAGCTGAAATTAAGTATATCAAAGATCGAAACTTTCAAATATATGTTGTGGATACTGAATTAAATGATGGATTTGCAGAGTGAAGGAAACTGTGGAGGAAAAGGTTTCCTTCGTTGTCATTCTGCTGCTCAGTTCAGGAGTTTCTGACTAAAGTTTCTCTTCACAGTGTCACCTGGTATAGATACTGCATGTTTTCCCAGCAGTAGGTTATTTTATAGGAATAATTCTACATTTTGAAAAATACACATATTCACTGAGTGAGATGAGAAGGTCGAAACGAAAATGTCTTAATATTCCTTTAAGGTAGCTAAATAAAAATCATAACAAAATCAATACTTGGAGCCCAAAATGGTGCTCAATAATTAGCATTATTTAAAGTGACTAAACAAAGAAAACTATTCAGTGTGAAACCTGTTTTCTCTTGAGGTTAAGGCTATACAGGATATGAGAAATGGACTCAATTATCAGACTCAGCACCATTTCTTCTAGTTGACTATGATAAAGAAGAGCTGTCTTCTCTTAAGCTAACATGGAGTATAAAAGACGACATTAAACAAATAAGAACGGAGGTGGGTTGCACATTAAATACACTGCATTGCGACTTTAATTGAATCCTTTCCATTCGCAGCATTATCACTCTTTCACACTGTCAAATAAAACACATGTGAGCTGCTGCAGATGCCAAAGGCTAAAACTCCATGATCTTTATTCCAGAACCCTTTTTTTCCCTGAGGGTACAAATGGTGGTTGGCAAAAACAGAGTGAAGATAACCCGACTTATCCTTCATCTATAGATCTCTCTCTCTTTCTGCCAGTTCTCTATGATAACCCTATTAAAATATTTTCCTCTGGCAAATCCCTGAAAAATAAATCCTCTTTTTCCAGAAGTGGGGTTGTGGGGGGGGGTTGTCTATCACATGTAGAACTACAGTTGCCTTGGCAACCCTTAATGGTTTTACACTGCAGCCTGGCATCAGAGCGACTGGTTAGGATAAGTTTGCTGGAAACATTTTGTGCTGAACGAGAGTGGGAGCAGATTGAAAATGAAAAGAAGTTCAAAGAAAGTGCCAAGAGATTCAATACAAGTGGTACGAGTTCTTTAATATATGTGGATGAGAGAAAGAAGAAGCAAATACCTGATAGTGCAAGCTTTTTAGTTCCTCTCCAGATGTTTGTAAAAGTCTTTGGATAAATAAATCACTATGAAACAGCAGAACCAGCCATACAGCAATAAAAGGAGATAGCTGTTGTTATATTACAACTTCATTACCTTTGTAATTCTCCTCTGTATCAGCCAGTATCCTCCAGCTCAGGATGATTTCAACACTGTGATATGCTGCTTCCCCCGTGTGGACAGATCTGGTACTACAAGAGAAAGTGGGCC
This sequence comes from Hollardia meadi, assembly GCA_037974645.1. NCBI lineage: Eukaryota > Metazoa > Chordata > Actinopteri > Tetraodontiformes > Triacanthodidae > Hollardia > Hollardia meadi. The sequence continues at coordinate 5,836,597 of JBBPCS010000672.1, forward strand.
TGAGGTACCGGAACAGATCTCACTGTCTGGGTTGATATTCATCTAAAATTTGGTCAGGCATATCCAGTTGCAGCTGTAAAGTACACCCTAACTAATGATTCTTTTTTTAATGGGGTGAGTTTATGCAGTAGTAGTGTGTATATGTGTGAAGTGAGGTGAATCCTCAAAAGATCAAGGGGTTATATCTGATTGTACTGCAAGCTGAGTCTCAAATTGAAGCTTGAAAGTCTGATTTTTCAGAGGAAAATAAATTCATTATGACTTCATTGAAGTCATTGTGAATGGAACAGGAGATAAGAGTAAAAAAGAAAATTAAGGAAGTCAAAGGGAGGGGTTTTATGCTACATTTTGCTGTTTATACATTGTTCAAAAGGATTATGTATGTATAAAAGGGAAAAAAAATGTTGAGTAAAAAGATTTTTTTCTTTTAAACGTGATGCATCATCGTCAAAAACACCCTTAAAAACGTGTCCGAATATATAGAAAAAAGCACTTGAAAATGAATGAATGGTTACAAGAATGACAGAAAAAGGCTCAGAATGGTGATTTCATTCATTTATTACTTTCCAAATTCAATCATCCTTACCCTGAATTCTGTGACTTCAAAACCCCATACACATGTTTTTTTCACAGAAATAAAAACTTGTGAGAAATGCAACTAAAAAAAAAAATTTTGCGGGTAACATTTTTCACCGACACCCTTCCAAAGTGCCACTGATATGCAGAACAAGAGTGTGATGACGTGTGTGTACGAAAAAAAAAGACATGCAGTTATTCCTTTCGAGACTGCACTCAGTAACACTGTAAATTTCCGGTAGAACAGCTGCAGTAGCTGCATTGTTATCCTACAACAAAGCTCTGCTGAAAGACCATGTACTGTTTATACAGCTCACCCCCAACCTCAAATAAAGTGTCCAAGCCACAAAGGACAAAAAACATGCTTGTTTATGTCAGGCTGTGTTGATATTTACTTTTTAAATTAAAGTGAGATGTTTACGCTCAGACAATTAAGAGCTGCAACAGAGTTCCACAGTAACAATCATCCCGTTTCACGCCAGAGAGAAAACGCAGTGTCAAGATCCGCCCTCCATCCGAGACAATCTTCAGGGACGTGACGAGCGGCTCCTTTATCTCAGGTGGCGATTTTAAAGGGGTGAGCGTGAGGCATGCTTTTCCTCCTTTCACCCCCACATATCACTGCTCACTCTGGCTCATTTTTGCAGACGTCACTGCAGTCCTGTCCCATGCAAAGGCACTGGGCTCATGTGACAAGGGTTGACCGACAATGACCAGCCGTGTCACTTTGTTGCATTGTCACACCAGTCCGCAGAATCACGTGTCCTCTTCCTCCACATCGCTGTGCAGTAGCGTGCAGTTTGATTTTAGGAGGGCTGAAACACAGCAGTGCTCACACTTTACTGTTTTGAGTCCAAATGCAGGCATTGAAGATTCAGTGGATTTCAATGTGGACCTGTGAAGACATGAAAAGGCTGTCAGGCAACAAACTACATGCAAACTGAATGGATGAGGCAGATATCTATCAGATCTTGGCAATGATGTGCATTAAAATGTTAACGGATCTGAGTCTTAATGAAGTTGCCAGATTTGTTTGTGAACAATGTAAGTAGTTGAACTAACAGCTGAAGAGGAGCTGAAAGCAGTGGAACTGTCAGTTAAAATAGTAAAACTATAAAGAAATGGAAGTTTCAGCTGAAGTTCAAGTACTAGAGATAATTGAAGTGTCAGCTAGTTTATAAGTACTGACCACGATTAAAATGTCAGTTGTCATTTGAACAGTAAAGTTGATGTGCAGAGGTTGGAACGTCAGTTGACGCATCGGATCTGAAAGTAGAAACTGCCATTTGATTGTGTTTCTAAATGTTTAGTCATAAAAATCCAGTCAAGAGTCAAGATGAACAGCTGATAATCAATTTAAGATCGTTGTTAAGCAAAAAGGGGAAAAAATGAAGGTTCAACTGTCTCAAATGGGAAGAACTTATATTTTTGTTTGTTTAATATGATATTAAATTGAGACTTGTAATGGAAATTGGAGCTAGACCAGTCAGGCCAGTATATGGGACAGGTTATATTAGCCTGTTGCAGACATATCAATATTGGTGTAGCTGTTAAATAACAAGAAATGCATAAGTGCAGAAATGCCAAATTTGGTGTGACATCATTTATAAACTGTAACCATTACATAAATATTTCAACTGTAAAATACACTCAGAATGTATGTTGATCACAAGTTAAAAAGAAATAAAATAGGTTTTTAATTACAATTTATTTAATGCTTAATAAAAAAGAGATTTTTGAACCATTTTCTAATATTTCACAGACCACTAACCAACAAAGTATTGTGCAGATTCATCCATGATGACAAGATGGTTAGTTGCGGCCATAAATACGTGTTATATGGAGAATTGTATCTAATATTTAGTCTATCGTTATGTAAGTAGACAAAATATTAGAAACACCTGCTGTTTAACACCACCACAAACTGTAGCTACCAGACGGATTTTACAGTTCAATCAACACGTCGTCTAAACAAAACCTGAACATCACAACCTTCATGGTTTGATGTATATCAGACAGCAATTATTCGTATTTCCATGACTTCAGACATCACAATGATTATAACTAACTCAACATAAAGGGCCTTTCACATCAGCTGCTGGTTTATTTACAATAGCAAGCTGGTTAAAATGCAGCTTAGCTGGTAACTTTAGCTTGCTTCTCTCACTTAGTAATCAACAATGAACGTTACCTGCAATCTGACATTAAACATCATCGAAGCGACGAGGTAGATGTAGGGAAATCTGATTCGCAGTCGCCATGCGAGATCAAAAAATATCAACAAAGTCCTTGTCAAGCCTTTGCAAAACACTCCGTAAGTCCGACCAGCCGAGCCCGAAAATCGGAGCACTAAATATGACAGACCCGCCATACAGGCGAAGTCCGCCCCGGAGGTTTCTACAGATACTGTGTCAGTAAGTGAGGCGAACAAACGAGAATACTTGACAGTTCATATTTCTATCGCTGGCTGACACCGAGCTCCATTTTTTTTTTTTTACATCGTCTTGTTGTGCTGGCAGACCTGCTCCACCCCGACAGCTTCTTTACCGATTCCTGTTATGGTCAAAGGGAGGACTCAAAACGGTGTGACACACACGGAAGCTAGAATAGGTCATTTGGTCTTTGTGCCCTGACCGCAGACTCGCAGGCAGATTTTTTTTATTTATTTATTTATTTTTAACTAAATTATCACAACAGTACTTATGTACAACATATACATAAACAAACAACACTGATCACACCATGGATATAACCAAAAAATATTAAAATAGATGAATATAAAATAAATGCATAAAAATAAACTATTATAATAATAACATAAATAGTTTAATAAGAGGCAACACAAGTCTGGAGTAAGTCCATTTATTTTTATGGAGGTGGAATTTCCCCATCAATTAATATAGATACATTTTTTGGAGACAAACAAATAAAAAAAGATAGGGGTGCTACTAACAATGTTGCTCATTATGAATTAATCTGATAATCTTTTTGTTATTAAATCAATCATTTATAGTCTAGTAAATTTGTTTTACCTGGTCACTGGTCTAAAGCCCAAAGTATATGATGAATAAAGCAGAGAAAAGCAGTAAATCTTATTTTACTGCATTTGAGAACCGGTGAATGACTGGCATTTCTGCGTCATAAATGACAAACAGTTGACCGATTATCAAATTTTTTGGCTCTTTGATCCAATTGACTACTCAAATTAATCGCAATTCACAAGTTGAATGAAAAAACTTTGTACTTTTTTATGCACACAAACAACTAATTTCTCTAAGTTTATTAAAAGTTTGTTAAAATCCACTTTAGTGAGCATTTCCCCTTGCCAAGATAATCCATCCACCTGACAGGTGTGATGCTGGTTAAACATGATTATTGCACAGGTGTGCCTTGGGCTGGTCACAATAAAAGGCCTGTCTTAAATGTGCAGTTTTATCACACAACACAATGCCACACAAGTTGCAAGTTTTGAGTAAGTGTGCAATCCAGTGAACTGAATTTTCATTTTACTACCATAAGCTGTCTCCAATTTCATTTCAGAGAATTTGGCAATACATCCGATCAGCCTCACAACTGCAGACCACGTGTAACCACAGCAGCCCAGAACCTCCACATCCGGCTTCTTCACCGGCATGATCGTCTGATACCAGCCACCCAGATAGCTGCTACAACAGTTGGTTTGCACAACCAAAGAATTTCTGCACAAACTGTCAGAAACCATCTGAGGAAAGCTGTGTTCTCATCCTCACAGCCCAATGTTGCAATGATCTCAACACAATTCCTGCAAGCTGAGAACATCCCAGTTCTTCTCACCAGACATGTCATTCATTGAGCATGTTGATCGATGTGTAGCGTCTTCCAGTTCCTGCCAATGCAGCAATTTTGAACAGCCGTTGAAGAGGAGTGGGCCAGCATTCCACAGGCCACAATCAACAACCTGATTCAGTGCCTGACAAATGTTGATGATAAAATTGCACATTTTAGATTGGCCTTTTATTGTGGCCAGTCCAAAGCACACCTGTACAATAATAATGTTGTTTAATCAGCATCAACATATGCCACACTAGTCATGTGGATTAATTGTTTTGGCAAAGGAGAAGCGTTCACTTACATGGATTTTAACAAATTTGTGCTCAAAATCTGAGAGAAATAAGTCTTTTGTGTTTATAAAATCTTAAATCTTTTACTTCAACTTGTGAAAAATGGGAGCAAAAACAAAAGTGTTGCATTTAGATTTTTGAGTATATTTAAATTTATCTTATGAATGCACAACCCCTGAACATCTTGTTGGCAGACCCAACCATGATCTTAAAGTTCTAAACCTTATTTTGCATGTTTACAGCCATTCTGTGAATTTAAATGGGGGAAAAAGCACATTTTCTTAGTCCACTATATTGCTGACAACCTTAAACTTTAACATCTTCCAGTTGTAATTGTAAATTTCAGACGGGGCCCATTCGGTGCACGTAAAAGATGTGCCTCTTTGTCAGTTTTCCCCCTGCACTTTCAGACTTTTACTCAATTACTTCATACTGCATATGCTCTGCCTGGCAGGCTTTTTTTTATGCCACTGAAATTTATCTGAGATGGTTTCACCTTGCGGTACTTGATCGTTTGCTGGGGACAGTGTAAAACCTGGAAGACAACGTTCAGGGGAGGAATCATTTTTAAGGGTTGTTGAGATGACGTAATATCCTCAATCGGTGTCACACTCTGAAAAGTCCGTCTTACTTTTTTATTTTCTATTATCTCATTCAAGTGCTCACGTTAAAAAAATATTTTTAGAACACTAACCTCTCGACACATTTTGTCTGATAACAGCCTGAATTCGGAAAAAAACCGTGGAGCGCCAGCTGCTTGTTTCTGAACGTCAACGTCTCTGTGGGCGTGTCAACAACCACCGGATGCACCATCTGGTGATGGTGGTTAACTTCATTTTTTTCCACAGGGTGGTGGCCGCTGTTTTGCTTTATAGCTTCCAGATCAGCCCACGAAAGCATGGGAATGTTGCGAGGGAATTTCTGAGTAAACTTGTTTTAAAGTGCTCGATAAGTTAGTGCACGTTTCCCACAAGCTGCTTCACACCCTAGGAGCTCCGCTGTACTATCAAAGGCCGCTAGCGAAACGCCGTTGTGGCATTTCACCAGTGAGAAATTCCGGACAAAGGAAAAGAGACTTGTGAGCTAACGTTAGCTGGCTCACGGGCTAACTTAGCATTCCTCTAGCTTCGGCGCAATGCAGGCCATAAAGTGTGTCGTTGTCGGAGACGGGTAAGTTAACAAAATCGAGCTGACTCAGTTTATGGGTCTTATCTAACATTAGACGTAAACCAGGAAGTGTAACGTTTACTGAAAACTTAGCTGTCACCACACTAGCTAACGTTAAAGCCATTTGCTTCAGATTTTTTCCTAACGGGTAAAGTTAGCTACAAAGCTTCAACTTTAACTACCTGTTTTCAGGTATGTTACATGGTTATTTTTACTTATCTTTTTGTTTATACGAGATATTCCCCTCTAAGTTAATCCTTCACTGTATTATTGTTGTGGTAAAGTTACAGTTACTGAATAATAATAAAAATAACTAGTATGCAACTTGGCTAATCTTTGACTCAACGCTAAATTATCCCGGTTAAATCACTCTTGGGTGAGTCAGACATCTCTGTTGAACCTAGCCCTCTTAAACAAAGCTTACATTTAAGTTTGGCAACACCAGTTGAGTAATTTAAAGAGTTAAGCGCTTTGTTTGTGTCCGTCGTTTCATGAGTGTTAGTTGCTGTGTAATGCACTGATGTGTTACACATGCGACGTGTTTTCAGCTTCTCAAAAAGGCTTTGTCAGCTAAAGATTGGTCAACTAAAACGTACTTTAATATGTGCAACAATGTGTGGGATGAAAACACACTCCTAACCTCTTGTTCAGGGTGTGGTGGATACCACAGCTGCGGAGTCATTCATGGGACTGCGTCTGTTTGATTTATTATTTTCGATTGTAAAGTGGAAAACCTTGGAGTGCACGGGTTCATACGAAAGCGTCAGTCTATTCAAACAAAATAAAAGAAGACTAGGGTTCATTTAACAATATCTGTTTTTGACTTGGTGGCTTGAGTAGAGTGGAAACAATTGGTTGATTAATCAATGGCAGACTGGCAGAAAACTACAGAAATACTCAGATTTTAGTCAATTTACAAGCAAAAATACCAAAAGTTCACTAATTTCTCAGTCCCCCAGCTTCTCAAATGTGATTATTTGCTGGTTTCTTAGTTTTTCTATGTTAGAAAACTGAATATATTTGGGTTTTGACCATAGGTTGAACAAAAGTAGAATCTGAATAATTATGTCAGCTTGGGAACTCATGATGGGCTAGTTTAACAAATTTCTGACATTTTTTTTGACCAAATGCATACTTGGAAAAAGAGAGACTGATTCATTTATAATGAAAATAACCATAAGTTGCAACCCCACTGTTAACCTGCTGGTTATATGCTACATAAGACCCGAGGGCAGTTGTACAAAGGAGGAAGCCATATCAATTCATGTCCAAATCCTTAATGTCCAAAAGTAATTTTTCCTCATCTTCCCTCTTCCAGAGCTGTGGGTAAGACCTGCCTGCTCATCAGCTACACCACCAATGCCTTTCCTGGAGAGTACATCCCCACAGTGTGAGTATCTGACTGCAGTTTTTATTTATTTATGGAAGACTAGAAGCCCATCTCAACAATAGTTGCCTGTCATTTGTCTCCACCCTTGTGTCCTATACAGCCACTGCATAATTAAGATCTAATCTTGCTTGTCAGTTGCTTTTTTTAGATTAGATTTCTTGCATAACAGGTTATAATCAATGCTGTGGACTGAAACCAAGTATAATAAAATATCCAGGGAATATGATACTTTGGGAAGTTAAACAGAAAACCTGTACCCTGTCTAATTCTAGACTGGCTATGTAAACTATGTAGATCTTTATCATTGTCGGGATGGCATGGACTGGCTCAACCGGCTGTTGATAAACAAGATATTGCTTCGGAAGAGCCAAATTCAATAAACTATGAGTCATTTTCAAGAGAGCTGAAGAAGCAAAAGTGCAGATCGATCGAGAACTTGTTTTTCCATTTAAGACTTGAGCTGTGTGTTCATTTCTTGTCAAATTTTTGTCAGTATTAATCATTTATCAGTGTATATTAATCCTGATGGATTTAGCTAATTTTCACATCACTTCTGTCAGGTTCGACAACTACTCCGCCAATGTTATGGTGGATGGAAAGCCGGTGAACCTGGGCCTTTGGGATACAGCAGGACAAGAAGACTATGACAGACTCCGCCCACTGTCATACCCACAGACGGTATTAAAAAAAAACCTGACAGTGCCGTGTTATGTTTCACTAATTGTCATTCTTTTGCTGTTGGTGGTACTTTTACAATCCATTTAGAAAGTTTGAATGCCTAGAATGAACAAGGAAGTTAGAGGGGAAAAAAACAAACACCACACCTTTGTACTGTTCCCAACAGGAAGTAATAGTTACAGGCTCTGATTGCATTGTTTTCTTTTTTCTTATCAGGATGTGTTTCTCATCTGCTTTTCGCTTGTGAGTCCTGCCTCATTTGAAAACGTCCGTGCCAAGGTGAGTAGATGCAGTATGTTAAAAAGTAAAGTCTGCAAAGGCATGGATCACTATCATGACTTTTTTTCCTCTAGATATTTGTATTCTTCTTCTTCTGTCAGCCTTCCCCTGCATGAAAATTTACCCAACTTTGCAAACAGGGTCCTGTCCTATGTCAAATTTCCTAAGCTGTCTTTGTGTGCTAGTAGTCCGGATGGTGGTGCTACATCAACTGTCTAAAGTTTACATTTTTTAAAAACTTAACAAATCAGTCGTATGTGCTACAACTTAGCAACTTGCACCAAAATATAGGCCCAATTGAGCAGAAATTTTCATATGCTTTGAGCTGTCAGGAATTTTCAGTCCATCACTCTGCTTTTCTCAAAAACGTCTAAACTCTTAAAATCTCCTCCTACATTTTTTGCTCAATTGACACCAAACTTGCTTTTTAAAATATCAAAAATTGAGCCCACGGTGCATCAAAATGTTTGACTGTAAATGGTACCTTAAGTAGATACTGTAAATTCTCGCAAAATAAATCTCAAATTATCACGAAAAAAATGATATCATGGTACATGGAAGTGTGGTAAATTTCAGAATTGAACTGTCAATCAGTGATTGGCTTGAACCAAGCTTATCTTTCGCTGCAGTGCAACAACATCTGGCTTGGTACTGCGTTTGCCTGTCAAAAACGTGATTGTACATTCCTGTTTGCTTACTTTACAATCTGAACTCTGTATTTCTACAACTTACCTCGTGATCGTTGCAACGAAAGATAAAATAGTGACTGCAGTAGTGAGTTGTAAAAGCAGTGTTTCGACTTCTGTTAAGCCTGTATTGGCATTATTGAACTGAACTTTCTTGATCATATTTCATTGCCTCACCTGTACTTTAGACAACACGCCCCCACCAACCCAGCCTTCTGCACTGTTTTAATGCAGAGCTGTTTTTGGTCTGAATTCCTGCTTATATATCACTCCATCTTGGGGCAACATGAGGCAACTTATATGAATAAACGATGATTGAAGAATGAATGAATATGAAGTATTTACAGTCTCAATGAGATGAAGACTGGGCCCGCTGAGCCACATCTGCATGCTGTCCAATAGCTCCCAATAAATAATAAATGGCAACATAACAGGGCTCAACAATAAGGATTGCTCGCTTGCCCCGGGCAAATAAAACACCACCTTGGACTGATAAATCTAGCAATCACTTAACGAGTGGGCCACTGGTAAAGAATAATTTAACACGTTAGTTTTCCCATAGTTGATGATGATGATTGTACATAAGGTGAGTGCTTTCTCGCTTTTTTCTTCTCTGTTGAGTTTCACATGTGCAGTAATAATCGGGCACTTGTGAGAACATTTTAAAAAAATATTTGTTGATACTATGGAGTGATTAGCGTGGTGATGTTCAAACTAGCCTGGTCATTGAAATTGTGCGTTTTAATTTGATGATTTTTATTTATGTGAATTCTTGAGCACATTTAGATTTTTTTTTTTAAATAACTAGCTTTGTAAATTACCCAAAATTTAATTAATTTTAATTTAACCATTTAGCAGTACCACTTGCCTTTGTGGTCCACTGGTGAGGTCCACTGGTTGAGAATGTCTGGGTTAGATTGAGCTGATCAAAATGCCTTATTTATGCAGTGAGACTCGTCTCTAGTTACCACAGAAAAAAAGAGCCGCAATCTATGTATTTCTCGAACATGTACGTAAATGCTGACCTATTCACCGAGGCATGTATACAACAATCTCCACACTTATTTCCAACCTTTTACTTGATGAATCTGATCCTTGTGTTATGCAATAATAAAATGTCTCTACAAGAATCACCACTGTCTCATGCTCAAGCCTAGGAAAAAATGTTTAACGGGGGTAGTTGGTAACCAGCTTTTTTAGCATACCAGTTATCCAGCAGCACCAATGTTAAACTTAGTGAAGCCAGGTAACTCCAGTAGAGTCAGAGTAAAACTAAAGTTGCTTGTGTTTCAGGACTATTGTCACTTGATGACATTATCACAATAGCTGAAATAGTCTGACAAACAGTGCTCCAATTTAAATCTGTAGAAGTTTGTTTTTGTAGCTTTAAAGCTGCTATAATCCATAATTTTATATTAAGAACTCCAAATGAATGCTTATGCTGCTTAGTGTCTGCTGGATGTGTAAATGGGTAAGTGGTTGTTCACCACTACTTGTACACTTTGTTGACAAGTTCACCATTTCAACAAAGGTGATGATACATTATGTGTTTTGTTTACAGCTTTGGCCAAGCGGCCAAAAGAAAAAGACTGTCAAGTGTACCCGTTTGTCATCCTACAAATGTTCATTGTCAGGATAACAGACTCTGTTTGGAAAGTTACATCACTCACTTGTCAATGTTGTGGTCTCTATGCAGTGGTACCCTGAGGTGAGACACCATTGTCCCAACACTCCCATCATCCTGGTGGGTACCAAGCTGGATCTGAGAGATGACAAGGACACCATAGAGAAGCTGAAGGAGAAGAAACTCACTCCAATTACATATCCCCAAGGACTGGCCATGGCCAAGGAGATTGGTAACAACACTTTACTTACTCGGCTTTACGGAGTTTTCTCTGACGTTTGTGTCTCAAATATTTAAAGAAAAAGAATATTTTGCATTCCCCAGGTGCCGTCAAGTACTTGGAGTGCTCAGCCCTGACTCAGCGCGGCCTTAAAACTGTGTTCGACGAGGCCATCCGGGCCGTCCTCTGCCCTCCACCCGTCAAGAAGAAGAGGAAGAAGTGCAGTCTCCTCTAAGACTCCCTTACTGGAATGGTTATAGAGGAACCTGACCCCTAGTGGTGAGCGTTTCTAAAGATCACAGGAGAAACACACCAGTATACACACAAAAACAATGTACTTCAGATTCTTTCCTTCCATACGTGTAGCTACAGCAGTTCTACCGTTTCCATAAAAATTTTGGCATGGGGGTCAGATTTAGAAGAGGTTGGAAGATCATTGACCCTAGTTCTTTCCCAACAACACATACTGTATAGACAAGTGAAATGAAATTCTTGAGGCCTTCCAAAATGGATTGGATATTTTGTAAAATGGACCGTGGAATGTTTTCATTTGTTCTTCCACTGGTTGTCCACCTTTTTTGTTTACAGTCTTGTTTTATGTGGAAGAAATATTGCCAAATGCATTCTGCAGACTTGCTGTATTTTAGCAGAAAAAACATTTGTTCGATTGTCTCAAAACTTTTAACCTCCGAAATACAATTGATTAATGTTGTGTGTCGCTGTTTGTTGGGCTCTGTGACCAATGGCATTTTACCAATTTTCATTTTCACTTTGCGAGGGCTTTCATATGTCGAACTGTCAAAAAGGAACTTGAAGTAACCATCTGAGTTCGTTTCACCTCAAATCAGTTAGTTGTTTTCAGTCCTAGCACGATTCATGTTAATTCATTTACTCTCATAGATTGAATGATACCTGAGACATGCTGAAAATACAGACTGGGAACAGATTTTCTGACACCAACAGTGCTATTACACCCTTAAAAATCGAAATGATCCAGTATTTTTTGTGTTTGGCTCCAAGTGGACCTGTCAACTTTATGGTATTTTTCTTTCGTTTCTGCATTATTTCCCCTAGAAGTGTCTCAAGTCTGTAGTTCCCCAGGATTGCAAAGCGAAAACATTTTTTAGATATTGGATTAGAATTGTTTAGGGGTTTTGGTGGCGGGGAACAAGAGCACCTTTAATGCTCTGTGGGCATTTATCAGAAACCGTTTGTGCAGCACATTTTGATTTTAGTAGCATCACTACTGGCTAAGCAATGTCACTAAGAGCATTAATGCCTGCTAATAACAGTAACAAAGCTACTGTCGGTTATGGTGTAGTATACAGTGTACTCATCTTTTTGTTATAATCATGTGATTTGACTATTTTGTATCTTTCTTCACAAAAGTTACACTTCACTCACTGTATTGTTAAACTAACACTATGAATATCCTTTGTTTATTACCTCTACAGTTAACGCTACCTTAATCTCCCTACAGGCCTAGCTTTTTGTAATTAATGCTGATAGCATGTATGTGCAACATATACTGAAAACTAAGATTAGAATTGCTACAGTTATATATTTTTTTGCCTATTTACAAAAATGTATTTGAACTACTAGATCAGGGGTTAAGTACATGTTGCTCATCTGTATTGTATTCAGACATCAAGTTGTGCTTTAATTCAAGCCAATGTTGTGACTCTTAAGTTTTATGGAGAAAAGCTATTGTCACTTTTTGAAAAGCCAATAAATTCAAGTAAAACACAGTTTTATCTGCCTCTTGGACAATGCAGCCTCTGTTTTCCCTTGATGGAACAATTGTAACAAACGCAAAGATGAGGAAAAGTACATCAATAACTCGAGGGAAAGAAAATCTTTTAATTACAAGATAAATTAAAATCTGACAGGATCATGTCCACATAATTAACAATTCATAAACCCACAAGGTTTTATAATAGATTGGGCACAGAATCTAAATCAGAAATCTTAATTTACTCATACAAACATTTTCAAAATCTTTGTGCATCTTAAAGCATTTCTGGTCTCGAGTCGCTCACTGGCTCCAACCAAGCACAAGATCAGTCAGTGTTGTGGCTGTGGTTCAGGAATCCACAAATCGCAACATCGTCCCTGAAGTTGTAGGTATGCTGGGGGGAAAACAAAGAAGTTCTTCAGTAAACCGAAAACATAAACTAAGATTCCTCAGTGGTCCAAGACGAGTAATATGTCAAATTGGTAAGCAGAGGTCAAAAGTTAATCATGTTGCCATGATCATTTCTAATTGAGGTAACATGCTGGTTGGTTTTGAAGGTGAACCACAAACACAGCATCTGATGAGAGAATGCTCAATGAGAGAGCAGTTGCATTAAGTGCCCATCCTCTGACCTACTACAAAAAAAAAATCAACACTTAAGAATCAACAGCATGCAATCTGCAAACAAGTTACCTCTTTACGAGCTCTGCACCAACAATGTCATGAATGTGGTATTTCATGTGGAATTTCACGTGCGAGGTTGTTCGCCGCTCTTGTAGCTCTGCCTTTAAGACTTCACTATATTTGGACTTCTTCACCATGCCAAGCACTGCTTTACGACCTAACAGGAAAAGCGGTGAGATGGTTAGAAAGTCAATTCCAATTGGCAAATCGCTGTCAAAACTCTCTAAAATGAGAAATTTACATGTTAAGTCAATGAAGCAAAGTATTGCTGAGACTCTCCAGACACCCACCTTGTATCAAGTACTTTGTGAATTTGCCAGAGTTGGGAATGGAAAGCCACCAGCTGCCTGCGTCCCTCACAGTCAGGACCCCTGACTTAACCAGCTGCCTACAAGGTGAGATAAAGAATGCACTGATGTTTAAGAAAATATCTTAAGTATTAAAACACACTGTAAAAGTTAAAGAAGCGCCAAGCACACACAAAACAAACCCATTTTGTTTTTTTTAGTGAAACTACCATGCCAATTTAAACTAAAACACTAGTTTTCATGGCTACATTATAACTCAATACAAAGTACATTGATTTAGTTTCATGCAAACAATCTTGTTCAAAGCTAGGTGTGACATTTTCGAACGTTTAATTTTGAAAGGAAACTCCATTTCCTTTCTATCCATTTTCATGACAGTATTTCAAAAAGTAAGAGTAAAATAATGTGAGATAGAGCTGAGTCTTGGGTACGTTATCTCAGAGTCTGTGAAGAGGAACTCCCTGAGCATCTTGTCTTTACTGAAGCTCAGATCCATGCAAGACGACAGCACTTTCTCCAAGAACTTCTCAACCGCTGCTTGTGTCACTCTGCCTTCCTCTCCTGCCAGCACTTTGGCCTTGTAATCTGAAGCAAAAACCAGCCCAAAAGCTTCTGCATCAAACCCAAGCTGGAACATCAACAGTTCTCCACGTTCCCGCAGTTTATTCTGTGAACCACAAGGAGGGTAGCAACTTGTATTTTCATGTTTGGACAGATAAACATATGACCTTTCTGACACCAAATAACCATACCAGCTCCTTGTCCACCAAAGTCTTGTCATTGTTTATGCTGTAGAGTTGGTGCTTAAGAACAATTTGAGGCAAGGCGTCATTGAAGAGCTTCCTGGGAAACAGTGTCATGAGGTACTCAAGGGTGGATTTGATGTCAGTTGTTCCTTTCAGGTAAAGAAATGGATGACAGATTAATTATGCATCTTCAATGAGATTTCAACCTTTTTCTATGAGCGTTTTAGCAGTCACACCCACCATCTTCATTACTGACCGCTCCAAACTTCTCTGTGCCATTTCTTCTTTTCTTCACCTTAAAAGTGTCTGAAATCAGAGCCCGTTTCCTATTCATGCCTAGAGGATAAATAATAGATATCATGACCTGTTCACACAGACCCCATGTGAGATTTTTATTTAGGCTATAAACAAAATAGTTAAATAATGAATCACATCCCTTTCCCTTGCAACTTTTGCTGAATAAAAAAGTCAACATTGCGTACAAATATTAACGTTAGTTCTTCTTTTGAGGCACTGTTTTCTAGTCAGGACGAACAAGTATCATTGTCATATTTAGCTATAACGTTGTCCCCCTTTTCTACTTTAGGATTTTAAAACAAAAAAGGCTATGACAGAAAAAAAAACTCTGACTGTCAGACTCATTTGGGAAAACACATTTTGACGACACACAATTTCGCACGAGACGAACCAATGGTTCGATCACTTGGTTTTGTCTTTCTTGTTAGCCAAGCTAATGCGGCTAGCTAGCTAACGCTACTTGTACACTGTACACTGAACACAAACACAGACACACATGACTAATAACTGACCAGTCAAACTAGTTTAAAGCTTACCTGACAGTTAGTAATAACAAAAGTGCTGTTTTTCACATCGCCCTGCCATTTAACACCACAGAGCGTTCAGGGATTCAACGAACATTTTTAAAAGTCTCCTTAACGGTTCTTTTCACGAAGTGTCTTGACTGCCACTTAGCGGAGTGGATGACCAATTGCATACGGAAGTTAGCTACCGTCGTGGCTACCATTGACTGTATATAGAAGTTAGCTACACAGGTAATGTAAGAAATACACGTCGTGTATTTTTCTTTCATTCAGTATAATTTGCCCGTCTTGTTATTAACTATAAATATGCAGCCACATATGATAGTCACAGAAACCCGGGGTTATTATTGTGGCGCGCATTGTATTGACAGAAAATTAAAGCTAGCTTAGCGTTAGCTGTTGTATATGCTAATTTAATGCTATTTACAGGCAATTTAGTTATAACAAAAGTACTTTAACAATAATGGCAAGGCAAAGTTCACAAAATAACTGTAATTGAAAATCTTCATTAACGTACAACAGACATACTCATACTGGTAGTTTACACAATGCAGAGAGTTAAATTCAGCAGTCAATACAAACATAAACATCTTCACTTGTAAATATGTATTCATTCACATACACAACAGTGTGTTCAGTTGTGGTCATATAAGATAAACTGTTGATCCCACGTAGGGGGATTAAAGTGTTACAGCAGCAAAAAGAAGTTCAAGAACAGATTCATAATAAATATATAATTAACCTTAAATTAGCGTAATTGGCATACTGTATATACTAAACATCTATTATGTTCAATATGCAAAAATAAAAGGCACGAAACACGTTACATAAATAATAACTAGAAGGTGTATTGGACACAAGTTAAATGAGGAGATAGCAGTGGTAGCATTAAAAAGGTTAGTGCTGTCTCACTACTAGTGACAACACAAGTGATAATGAAACAGAGCATTTTTTGGCTTTCCTGCAGGAGAGCAAGACTATTAAGATATGAATTATCATCAAGTCAGTCAGTTTGTTTCATTGCTCTTTTCCTCACTAGGTAGAAATGGACCAACACAGATCCTACAATCCCGACTCCAGCTACCGAAACCACCAGTCAGCATACAAAAAAGAGAGAGATGACAGTGGAAGAAATCACAGTGACAATAAACACTTCAGACCAAACCACCACAAATACCAGTCTGGACCAACTCCTTGGCAAAACCCACCTGTCTCTCAGGGTTTGAGCACCAGAAGGGAGCTATATGAAAGAAACTTTCCTGTGTACAAACAGCCTATCGAAGTGGGATGTTTTTCCCTCGACTCTGAGCGTAGATTCTTCAACGACAGCAGGCAGATAAGATACTATATAGAACCTGACAGAAATCCTAATTTTGACCTGAGGGATGGATACAAGGACCGCTATATAAAGAAAGACCACGGTGGGAAAGAGAAGCTGGACCACATCCTACGCTGGATCTTGGCCAACAGATCAAAACTCAGCTCAACGGCAGGCACGGCCTCGTCATGGTAAGTGTTACCATGACTTATAGTGTCCAATCTGGCCACATCTGTGTTTCCTGTTGGACGTGTATTCTTTGATCAAGCTCTTGCTCTTCCCAGTGCTTTAGATGCCGACTTTGTGACATGGCGTGGTCATCTGACCAAGCTGCTGACCACTCCCTACGAGACAAGGGAGGGCTGGTTGCTGGCAGTCACCAGGTTCAGGGGCACACTTTACATCAGTGAAGTGGAAACAGAGGCTGCTCGCAGGGAGCAAGAGAATCGCACCGAGAGGCACGACCAGATGATGTACTGGGGATACAAGTTCGAGCAATACACGTGTGCAGGTAGGTAAGTCTATATAATAGAGTATTATAGTATCTGCTGTTTATTTTGATTTCAAACCTTGATTACTGATCAATTATTGTAAAGCCCATTTCTGCCAGGAAAGGAAAACTATATAAGTTCTTAATGACAAAAATAGTACTAGTACTCATGGTCTTTCAAAATTATATGAAACAAAATTATTACTTTACTATATCGGTTTTGAGATGGTAAGTTGAAATTAGAAATGTTAAGTTAAAAAAAATTGAGATAGTATGCAAGTCTATTTTTGTGTAGTATCATTTGACTGTAATATCATTTTTGTGCACTATCATTCATTCCTCATTTATGGACCTGACTGTATATACCGTACCTAAGTCCTTCTGACTTAGTTATAACTTTTAAGAAAGTTTGATATATTTAAATGTTTTTCTGTCATTTTGACTGAAAAGGCCAAACTCTGGAGCTAATTTTGACTTGTAGTGAGTATATTTATCATTCCCAACATTCCTTTTTGTTTTTCGTGGCAGAAATGAGCTTCCATAAATACCATTTTGTCTCATATTACATTTGACACAAGCTTGTATCATATAAAGCACATACTGTGATAAGTAGATGTTTAAATGATAACGCTTCACCTTTGCCCATCCTTATAGATACTGTCCACAGTTTACCTGATCCAGGCGGAGTGGTTAACACTAATGAGGCTTTCTGCACTGTGGTGCAGACTCGGCTAGCAGATCACAGACTTCTGTTCTCTGGCGAGGTGGACTGCCGGGATAAAGATCCCGACGCTCCAGCTCCTCCTTCATGCTATGTTGAGCTGAAGACCTCTGCAGAGATCTGCACTCCCAAACAGCGCAGCAACTTCCACAGGTAGATGATGAAACGGTAAAACATCACATAATAAATGTTGTTTGTTGGATACTTTGGAATTGACCAAAGTGGGGTCAATTGAGTGGGATTGACCCACTATAAGCTATTTTAAAGTGATTCTTTTTCCTCATTTTGGTGGTCCTCAGGTTCAAATTGCTCAAGTGGTGGGCCCAGTCTTTTCTCCCTGGAGTCCCTCGTGTTGTAGCAGGTTTTCGTGATCATGATGGCGTGGTTATTGCTGTGGAGACTTTTCCAATCTCTAAGATTTCTCATCTCATCAAGGTACATTATTTGCAGTGATTAATGTTATTGGAAATGAGTAAATAAAAGCTCACAAGATTAATTAAAAAAATATTTGCACTTTTTCCATCGTCTGTATTTCTTCTGGACAGAACGAACACAACTGCTGGAAGCCAACAGTCTGTATGAACTTTTGCTGTGACTTCCTGTCTTTTGTGAAGCATGTAGTTACAGAAGACAATCCAAGGTGAGTTGCAATGACAGACTATATTGGGAACCTTTTTTAAATATTTGAAACCCTCTGTATTGTTCATGAGTCATGATTGTTCCCCCTCCAGTGTGGTGTACCTGTTCTCCTATGAGCCCTACAGAGATGTGACCTACTCCGTCCACAAGGACTCCCAGTATTCCTTCCTGCCACAATGGTATGTGGAGGAGATGACCAGTATGAAGGACTCTCACCATCAGCTGTGATTTTCAACCGAGCCATGGTCAACTTGGACTGTTAATTCAGACCTCAAATGGAGGAATATTTCTAAAATACAACAGAATTCGAAGTGTATACAGTTTTACTCTCTGAGAGTGTCTGTGTGAATTTATTTTGTCACTGATCACGACTACATGATCACACTACACTGGAGGTATTTTATTTGTTCAGCAGTGAGTACTGAACCATGTTTGTTTGTTTTTTTTATCTTGTATGTGGTGACTATAAATAAAACAGCAATTATTAATGTCAATAGCGTTTCTCAAACTTTTATTATTCCTTTGTAATAGTTTAAACCCCAAAACAGTGGTATGCTAATTGAAACAAAATTAGAAGAGATATGTAATAAATAAATAAGAAGATAACTTAAAGTATTGCATCAGCAGTTACAAAGTATTTTCATGTAAACTGTTAAGACAAAACCTTTCAGCCATGTCAAGTCCTGTCATTGGAAAAGAAAAAGTTATGAAGAAGACTAATTAATACCCATGGTGTGGCCTAGTAACCGTTGTCCAACTGCCTTTGTTGTTGTTTTATAACAAATAGACACATTAACCAGCTTTGGTCTCCTCCTCTACCATCGAGTAAAACTTATTTGGTCCTCTTGCCTCACCAGACTTTGACATTTTCTCTGTTCAGAACGTTCTGCCTTTTCACACAGCTGTACTTTTGCCATTTTCTTTCGTGGAAATCTAAACTTGCTGCCAAATTTCCTTACTTGACATTTGTTTGCTCACCCTCCATTTCCCCCAAAAAGCAGTTTCGCCCACACCTGAACTTTTAAGTTAAGCTGCATTCCCAGTGGAAGGCAAAAGAAGAATTTCATTGTACAGGGAAATGTGTTCTGAACTGTGCATATGACAACACACCTTGACTATGAATGACTTATTGAAGTGCACCTCTAACATGTGAACCCAGAATGTGAAAGCTAAATTTTATTATCCCTAAATTAAAATATACATTTATTTGATATTTATTTTAAAAGGAACATTATGCATCATTATAAATTTTGTTGTGAGTGTAGATTCTACTGATGCACACATATGTGGTGTATCTGTGGACAGCAGGTGTGTGAGTCAGCAAAAAGGTCTGAAACACAACTGAGCTAACTTAATGGTGGAGGTGTTCAAGTCTGGTAAATAATGCAATTTCTTTTTTTTCTTTTAATTGACAGTATCAGTCTTTGCAACTAGACTTCCCCACTGGCACTGGTTAATAAAATTAACAGTGAAAACGCTGTGATCTCCTAAATGTGAAGTAATGTAGAGAGCAACGACTCTTGTGACGATTAAAACTCACATGTTAACAGATTACACAACCAGGTTAACGACAACAAAAGAAGTGAATCAACTTTGAAATGGTTTTGAGATGACAGGCAGCAGAAACGTCCATTCAATCAAAGAGAGAGAGAGAAAGCACTGTGGTAAACAAATACCGGTACTGTAAATTACTGCAAGCCCCGACTACCCAACACAAAGCAGGACACTGGTAAATAAGAGAAGACACCTGCGTGACAAAATGTTCAAACATACTAATAAGAATCATAAGACAGTAGACAGCTGAGTGGATCATGGGTTTGTATAAAAACAGTCGTTAAAGCTCTTACATCAGTTGATACTACAGTTTGTGAATTTAGAGGCACCTAGCACCTACTGCACTACTAGTACACAGCAACTCTCTCAAACTCATTATTACATTTATTTTTACCTCATATACTATAAATGTTAAAATCGAAAGCTTTCCGAGCTGGAGAAATGGGAGCAGATTTTACACACATCTATAAATATGAATGGGAACTCTGCACTTGTCTCCCTTTGACGTTATTGTTATTACTGCTAATTTGCGAGTAATGATGTCATGTTAGTTCCGCACATTTATCCGGCAGGAATTTCATGAAGTTTCTATCAAACAAAACGTAAATTCACAGTTAAAACTTAAGACCGTGTGTGTGTGCGTGTGAAGAATGGCCAGTAGCTTAGATCAAGTCATTACCTAAACAGATAACCTTATGTATCAACGTTTGCAGCAAAACGCTAATATTAAAGAAAAAAGTTTGACATTTATTCGCTCTCTTGCCGAGATTGCGAGTGAGCTTAGCTATAACTCTTTTCTGTTAATGTCAAACTTTATGAGATAGTGTAAAGTAATAATGTCTCAGCTAATGCTTTTTTTTAAAATTTCATGGTAGGCGGGTAAATCATTGATGACATTGGTCTTTTCCCAGTGCAAATGAAAGCACTCTCTAATTTATTTTACCCCCAAAAGCTCAATTTCTTTCAGATTGGAGCCACTTCAGCTCTGAATTCAACAAACTACTCATACCAGTTCCAGTGTACTTTAAGAATACAGCCAGATTAGGGGGTTAATGCATCCTAATGACTTATTTGGGTTACGTGGCACTGAATTTCTTTTCCCTGAAAATCAATCAGCTCCTGTAAGATCGCTTGGAAAAATCTCAACAGAGGGCTAAGGTCAGTCTGCACATGGAACCAGTTAGAGGTTTAGAAAGAGACGGTATTTTACCCAGCTCATGTTAAGGTGTGATATTTGAGGCGAGTGTGGGAATCTGTGGCCCTAAAGGCACCAATCCCCTCTCTTCCTGGCATTAACATATCATCGGTATGCACCGATACAACTTACTGAGGGCACTAAAGCAGTACTGCGTTCAAATAGGCGCATGTTCACGGCTTCAGTTTCTTTTTCAGGCCCATGACTTTGAAGGTAGCGGCAGTGATTTTTTCGTACACAACAAACATGAGGGCAGCCGTCAGTACCGTCTGCAGCAGCTTGGCCTCCAGGCCTTTGTACAAGCCAAGAGCACCATACCTCCTGTAATAAAGGAGACATGCGTTGTTGTTGTTTTTTAGCTAGCCATCATAACATCCACACCAGTGTGTTGACCTTGTCAGTGAATGTGTTTAATCTGTAGATTCACTCACTTGATTCTGTCCATGAGCAGGGAGAAGATGTTTGAGAGGCTCCCAATCACACCGCTCTTGCCATCACCTTTGTGCTGGCCGAACTGATGAGAGAGCAAAAAACTGGTTAGCTTCCTTTCCTTCCTTGGGATTTGATTTTTTTTTTTTTTTTACTCATCGTGAATGCCATTAAATAAAAGATATTGTCATGAGATCTTGAAGATACAGTGCACCACTAAATTTGCATGATCTACAATATATAGCGACTACAGAGGGCTTCATTCATATCTTGTTAAGCTCCTAAAAATGTATTTATGCACAGACTTTTTTGTTGTTATTTCTACATAGAAAAGCCAAGATTTTTTCCAATAAATTCTGAAAACTGCTAAAAAAAACAAACCCAAAACGCTTTATTCTAGTCTTGCCATCAACAAACATTTTCTACACACAATAAAACTTACATCACAATGTATGTGATAAGAAACAAGACATCTTGGAAGAGTAAACAGAGGGTGAAATTAGTATTTACCCTCAGAATGGCCTGAACTGTCTGAAGAGGATATGTGGCCGTGGTTGCAATGGCCTTGGCAATGGCTCCAATGACAAAGATCTCTGCTGAGGATATCTGTGGCAGGAAACAAGATAAGATAATCCTTTATTGACCCCATGGGGGAAATTCGGGTGTTACAGCAGCTCAAGTAAGAATAAATACAGGTAAAATAAGAATAGAATAAAAATAGGACCGAATGAAATAGAATAAATAGAACTATATAAGACAATTAGACACACAATTAGACACACACAAAGATTGAACCCACTCACACACAGTGCTTTTACTGAGTACAACTATTGAGTGATTGAAGTTTTGAAGTTGCGTCCCCTCACCTTCCTCCCTCCTCGCCCTGCCTTCCTCTTCATGGCCTCGTAAATCATGAACTGCACGGCCGGGTTGAGGACAAGGATGAGAGAGGGCAGAGTGCCGTTCCACAGAGTTCCCACACCCTCATTGGCTATGATCTGTGAAAAAGCATCTGAGAGGGAAAGCCCCCCAAAAAGAGGAGTGTTACAGCAGTGCAGCAAAAAAAAAATTAACATGTCTGACCTGTTAAATTGTAACGCATTACACACCAAATATGCCCCTGTAGTGGGTCTGCTGAAGGTCTTCGTTTCTGAACTTTGCCCCCTGCAGCTTCAGTCGAGTGTTGACCACCCACATGGGAGTGGTCAGGATCACATTCACCACCCCTTCATGGACAACAAATCGTTAGCCATCTTGAATCCTTCTCCTTGTGGAGTTTTCTTCCTCCTCTAATAGCTCTATGGAGCAGCTGTTTTAGGCGTGGGTCCCCATTTTGTGACGGGATGCACATACCTGATACAACCCCCATGAGTAGGTCTTTTCCGGGTCTGGACTTGCCTGGACCAGATGCCGCCAGCTTCTTCAGCGTGTTGAAGGTGTAGAAGTAGACAAAGTTGGAGCAGCACAGGCTGGAGATGACGGGTAACCAGCCTCTGTACAGAGACTGACTGGGAGAAGTGGTGGAGAGTCATTTGAATGGTGAACGTATATAGCCGCATCATCAGCCTAAACAGAATTGATAGCTTTGATCAGGGCTGCAACTACCAACCAATTATTTTCATTTATCTATTAATCAGGTGATTACTTTCTTAATTAATCCATTGGTCTATGAAATGTCAGAAAAAGGTGATAGTGCGCATTTTTAAAATAACTTGTTTTATTTGACCAACAGTCAAAAACCCCAAATGTTTTCAGTTTATTTGTTTTTTAGAAGACCTACAAAAACAGCAAATATTTACATTTTAAAGCCGGAACCAGAGAAGTTTTGCTCGATGAAAAAAGAGACTTAAACCATTCATCGATTAACAAAAATTGTTGCAGATTAATTTGCGGTCAATCAACTTTATTGAGATTTATATAACGATCATAAAAGTCTGCTGTAATTAAATTGCGTGTGCGATTCACACAGTTTTTCTCAAATCAAACCAAGAAACAGCTCCAAACTATACTTACAGGCCTTCTTCCTTTGCTATCTCAGCCAGTATGATGGGGGTAGAGTTAGATTTGCGCTTCTCGTCCACTGAAAAAGAAACATAAAAGTAGCAAATCTCTTATCAGCTCCCCTGAACTAGGTGAATGTTGAAGGGCAACTCCACCAAGATCAGTTCACTGGCTGTGAGGAGTACTGCACAGCCTCAACAGCCACATAATGTTTTCTGTGGCTCCGGAGAAGCGTCTGAATAAATAACCCAGGTGATGCCATCAGGGCCGTGGTGGAAGAAGTACTCAGATCTTGAACTTAAGTAAAAGTAGTATTACCAGAGTGGAGAAATGCCCTATTACTGAACAAGTAAAACTCATGCATTCAGTTTTTTCCTCAAATAAAATTATATTTACTGATGAATTAATGTGTTCATCACTTGAAGCTGGTAAAGGTGGGACAAATTATTACTACTTTATACGGTTTATCTATAATAATCTATAACATTACATCATCATTTATTTGTTGATTATAGTTTGTATTATTATTTTGAACCTGCAAAGAAAATAATAACTTAAAGTACCATAAATTTAATGTAGTTTTTGTAGTTTACTTAAAGTAACTTTGGAGTGCTTCATTATACAAAGTAAGGCAACAGACGAAAAGATAAGGATAAACAAACAAAAATAACCACTACTACTGTCACCGATCTAAACAGGTGACATACACTGAACAAAAACAACACTTTTGTTTTTGCTCCAATTTTTCATGAGTTCAAATCAAAGATCTAAGACTTTTTCTATGTACACAAAAGGCCTATTTCTCTCAAATGTTGTTCACAAATTTGTTTAAA
>JBBPCS010000672.1:5860890-5890755 GCA_037974645.1 Hollardia meadi
CTCACTAACACAGATTTAAACAAATTTGTGAACAAAATTTGAGAGAAATAGGCCTTTTGTGTACATAGAAAAAGTCTGAGATCTTTGATTTCAACTCATGAAAAATTGGAGCAAAAACAAAAGCGTTGCGTTTATATTTTTGTTCAGTGTATATATATATTCTTCTTAAAAAGGTGTCCAGTAGCTTGGCTCATACAGTTTAAACCAAGTCAGGATATCTTGGCCCCATCTTAATGGAAGTGCAATACTAAATTAGTGGACATCTTTAGTCTAACGTGGGACGCAGTTACTCCATCATGAAACTAAATAAAAAGTAAACTCCCTCTGCTCTGTTTTAGAGTAGCTGCTATCAGGTAACCTCTGTCCAAGATGATAAGACCTGCAACTCACCCTGCAGTCTGCTTTTGGCTGTGTCCAAAGGGAAGAAGACGGTCATAGCTGTCACACTCCCCTAGAAGACAATGCATTGTTATGATACTGACAACTAAAAATACAAAACAAAATGGCAAAATGCTCAATCACTCCCCATTTTCAATTTAGTAATAAATCTTTTTTTTTCTTCAATACCAACATCAAGCAAGCGAGACCAGGCACATACTTCATATAAAGTTATGACATGTGTGCTCACCATTGCGCCTGCCACAGCATGAACCAGAGTCTCGTACGACAGAAGGCCGACAGCCGAGCCACCGTTGCCGGACATTTTTGCAGCGTCTTCCGGACAGATCGCACAGCCTAAACACCGGGAAGTAAGCGCGGAGCGACCCAAGGGGAGCTAGCGAGTGGTCGGTCTGTTGAACAATGACAGCTACAGCTCCATGGTTTTTACAAGCTCAAAGGCGACCAGAGAGAGAAAGCATTGTGGAGAGAAGAACTGTCGACCAATGTTTCCTCCCAGTCCCCATTCATTGGTCGAGCCAGAAAGCCGGGTTGACAACTTCTTCTTCTTCTTCTTCGAATTGCTAGGGTTCTTCTTCGTCTTTTTATTCTGTGGGCGTTTAGCAAGCCACAAAGATGCATTAAAACCACCTACTGGAGTGGAGGATGCAGCTGTAGATAAAACGCAGAAAAGAGAAATAATTTATAATACAATAAACTTTTTGGAGCATAGTGGAGGCATAAGAGCCAATTTAGTTTGCTTTCGGACTTTTCTTTTTCTCCAAATTTAAATAACAGAACATAATGTACATAATAAATATATATATATCAAGCAAATACATAAAAATATATTTAAGAAATATATAATATATACATAAAATATATTTTTAATGAATGTAATATGAATGTAATAAAATTCATTAATTGATAGCCTAAGTATTTACAAATCCTAGGAACAATAGATAAAGTTCTTGGCAAGTGTTCAGAGTTTGGAGTTCTTTTTGAGGTGGTTCCCCGTTAATTAAACAAGACATTTTAAAGAGTCTGCAGGGAATACCAAATTTACCTCATGACACATTCTATTAAAATAGGCCACATCAAACTATTTAATATTAAAAAAAAATAACCACTGGTGAAAGATATATTTTGATCTTTAATTCTTACATCTGTTACACAAGTAAAATCTCTCATTAAAAAATGTATTCAATAAATTAACAGAAATAGTCATTTATTTACAGTATGTAAATAGCAATATTATATAAATAGCATCAACAAGTTACTTGAAGTATTTAATGTGAAAGTACTCATTATGCAGTGTGTTGTATTATTATATATTGCATTTGGTGGATTATTATTGATGTAGTTTCATGTACTGAGTACCTTAATATTGCACTTGGTTGAGGTGCTGGTAATTTAAATTTTTACTTTATATACTGTTAATCATAATACATCATATTTTATAAGGTGTTGTTTTTGTATAACATCCTAATCTCTAAATTATAGTAACTATAGCTGTAAAATAAAAGTACTGGAGTAAAAACTACAATACTTCCCCCTGAAATATAGCACCAAAAAAAAGCAGAAAGTGCCACAAAATCTTACTTATAACACTGCTGTGACTACAGGTAATGAAGTTTTAAGTAAATTGTGCAGCCAACAGCAGTGAACTGGACTTTGCTTTTGTTTTATGGCTCTGAGCTGCTGATATGTTGACGCCCAGTGGTCACATTGTTTGCTCGGGTCTGTAGTCGTGTCAGTTCGTGTATCCAATGAAGTGGGGGGAAAAGTGAAACAAAGTGGAAGATTTGTTGAAACCTTTTCTGTTCTGTTAAGAGATGTCTAGGTACCACAAAGCAGCGATTGATGGATACTTGGACCTCTTGAAGGAGGCCACAAGGAAAGATCTGAACACTGCGGACGAGGATGGCATGACTCCCACCTTACTGGCTGCTTTCCATGGACACATCGATGCTCTTCAGCTCATATGCAGCAGAGAGTAAGCATGATACACTCCTCTATATCACTTGTGCTCCATCTCACACATAGCCTACCGAGATACTGAAATAACCTGTGGCCATAGCAAACTTTATCTCCATGATTATGGTGCTCTGACATTTATTGAAATGTTTTGATATCCCAGAGAAATATGCCATGTCAGTGTGATTATATATTGTTACACCAAGACAAAGAATTATATATATTTTTAATTCACATTCTACTATATTGTGTTATGTATACTGCTCTAAAACTAAACCAAAATGACCAAGAGAGCCATATTGTTCACTAAGCAAAGGTTAACTTATTGGTCAGTGTATTTTTTGACTGAAAAATAATGTGTTTTATGCATTTTCATGCTGCGTATTAGTTATTTAGGACTTCATTTGAGGTTCAACAACACATGTTGATGTTCACATGTCGATCATTATAATATAATGAGACAAAACTTCATTCACACATTCCACTTGCTCTCTCCCATGAGCTGAGCCAAATGTTTAATCAGCCAAAGCCATCCTTCAAAACAAAAGAGCCCTTTATCTATCCCCACCACCCCCACCTCCATCTCCCATTCATTCAACACAACAAAAGATGGACTATAGCAAAACATTCTTTCTGAAAAATTAGGTTTAGAAAAGATGTCTGGCAGATATTTAGTGCAGACAAAGAGCACGTCTCACCTACTGCATGTGGCCAGAATTAACTGAAGCATTTCCGCTTTTGTCATCACCAGCATGAGGTGGGATTTATGACAAGTTGTTGCAGGAATGCAGCAATCAAGACTTTTATGAGGCATACTATTGGAGGACTTTAAATCTTAATAGTTCACCAATTATCTTTAGCCCTGTTCGGTAATATTTTGTGAGAATTAGATGAGAAGATTGATCATGTCTGTACTTCTGTATGCAGCAGGAGCCAGCAGCCATTTAACTTAGCTTAGCATGAGGAATGCTAAATGCTAAAGGTAACAGCTACTGTCACCTCTAAAGTTCACTAATACAGTAAATACCTTATATTTTGCTCGTTTTATTCACACATAAACTGTAAAAACAACATGTTGTGGTTTTCCGGAGGCTATGTTTCAATGCTATTTCCAGCGTAGATAAGGTTACTGTGATACATAAGATTGTTGTTGTCTTTGTATGAATGAAACTAACAAGATGTTACATGTTAATTAGTGAGCTTTGAAGGTGCTGTCAGGTGTCAGTTTGTTTCCTTTGGACAGAGCCAGGAGCTCTGTTTTCCCATTTCCAGTCTTCATGCTATAAGTTAAGCTTACCGGCTGCTGGCTCCAGCTCCAAAAAAAGAGAGAGATATCAATCTTCTCATCTAACTCTTATTCAGAAAGTAACGTGTATTTTTCAAAATGTCAAACAGTTTCTTTAACTTGTAAACACAGCCATTACTTAACTGACAAAAATAAGCTAAAAAGCTATGTTTGGACTTGTGATAGAACTGTAAAGTCAGCACAACATAATAATAAAAATACTCACTGTGCCATATACTGTGGAAAATAATGTCAAAACATAGCTGTCTGAAAGAAACAACCCACATCAAACCACATTGACTGTTTCCTCTTTGATTTATACTTGAAAGATCTTTCCCACATTTCCCTTCTGGAGGCTCAGTTAGATTTTCTTTTAATAAAGTTTATTTTGTCTTACACTTGTGCAACATTGGAATGGAAAAAGTGGAAAAGAAAGGATACTGGAATAGTTGTCTATTATATATTAAGTTGACAATAACAAGATGGACTTTTGGACATCAGGTTAGATCTTGTTTTGTTTGTTTTTTTATAGGCTACTTGGGTGTATAAATGTGTATATGTATTTTTTAAATTAGTTTGCACACAATTTGTATCTTAACATCTTAGGACAACATTGGAAATAATTATTTCCACTTTGTCATGTTGTCCCTTGTATTTGTGTATTTTGTAGAATCATAAATAAATCTAATTTGATTTTTTTTTAAATCCATAAAATTTGGATACATAGTGGTAAATTTAATAAGTATATCTCTTTATCCAGCCAAAATACTTCTACAGCTTTCAGACTTTCTTGAGGTATCTCTATGAAAACCTTTATAAACTGGATAGAAGAGGAATATTTATTATAAAGAGTGTCAAAAGTTGCAGATAATTGCTTTTTTTCAAATCTTTCTTTTGTGTCATGCAGAGGAGATCCCAATAGGAGTGACATCTGGGGAAACACACCGTTGCATCATGCTGCAGCTAATGGCCACATGCACATCCTCAGCTTTCTGGTCAACTTTGGTGCCAACCTTTTTGCACTGGACAATGAATTCCACACAGCTATGGACGTTGCTGCTTCTCGTGACCGCATGGACTGTGTGCGTTTCCTAGATGCTGCTGCCTCACAGCAGACCAACCAAAATCCCAAGAAGGTCGCCAATCTAAAGAAGGAAGCCGTTAAAGAAGCAGAGAAACATGTGAAACTTTGTGAGAAGGTGAAGAAGAAACACCAGAGCAAGATGGATAAAATGCAGCGTGGAGCAAGCAATACTGGGTCTGTTGCAGAGGCTAACATGGCATCGGCATTCTCAAACGATGGTAACATTACCAGCATCAATGAGCAGTTCTCTAAGCTCATCGCTGTTGAAAAATCTGGCTCTCTCACAGCCAGGGTTAAAGGCACGCTCCAGAAGAAGCTCGGGAAGAAAGATAAAGGCACACTACAGAGATCAGGAGGGGATGGTAATGTTATTTTCCTCAAACAGGACAGTGGAGCATCTGAGAAGCCAGAGTTTCTGGAAGTCTTCAGTGAGCAGGATGAGAGCATGTTAGATAAGGATGTTATGGCAGACTTCGAAGATGATGATGGCAATGACGAACCAGGCCATGTCAAACAGTCCATCTTCAACCGGCCTGGCCTCGGGGGTCTGATCTTCATGAAGAAGATGGGGATGGATTCAGAGGACGTCCCCAGAGGGAACAACGAAAACCTCGGCTACCTTGTTCAAAACGAGTTGTTTGAGGCAGAGGAAGACGCTGCTGGCTTTGAGGGGAGTGTGGACGCTGATCTGCCCTGGCACCAGGAAGATCTGGGACTGGATGATGATGAAGACGAGGAAACCTCTCCTTTAGATGTGTTCTTGTCTGCCATCTCCTTGCCAGAGTTTGCCCTTGCATTCAGTAAAGAGCACCTGGACCTGGAGGCGCTAATGCTTTGCACTGATGAAGACCTGAAGGGCATTCGAATCCAGCTGGGACCCAGGAAGAAGATCTTGGAAGCTGTAGCTCGCAGAAAGAATGCACTGGAGACTCCTGGCATCATTAAAGACAGCTGCTTGTGATTAATAAAAACATGATCAATTACAGCATGACAGGAGTGTCAGGACCTTGAATATCAACAATGGAGTCCATAAATCTGGTTGTAAAAATTAAATAAAGAACAGAGACAAAGACAGCAACTCGATCTTTAATCCACAATTTTACTGTGTAGACAAAAACAAGAGATGTTACATAATTGGTGGTTGTTTCTTCCCATAGCCTAAATGAGATAACAGGGTCACTGGCTGATTTGGTTGTGCTGTTGTACGTTATAATTATTTTGACTGTTGACAACATTATTGTCAAATGAATAAAATGTGTGCAAAATAATTTCTCCAATTTAATATTCTGTGTGTATGTGTGTGTGTGTGTGTGTGTGTGTGTGTTCCTTCTTACTGGGGACTGTTACCAGTCGTCCTCATGAGGTCTTAATAAAGCAAAACCTAATTTCTGAGGTTAGGTCAAGTTTAGGGTTAGGCATGAATTGTTATGGTTAAAGTTTGGGTGAGGGTTTGGGTTGTCCACAGTGTCCTCAATGCAATAATGCTCTAACAAGGATAGCTTGTGCGTGCGTGCGTGCGTGCGTGTTTGTGTGTGTGTATGTGTTTGTATATGCTAGATTAGGATTAAGGTAAGTGTTTTCTTTAGGCATTTAGCAGGACCTAAAATCAACTATTGGACTTGTTCGAGATGAGCCAGGCCTGCACAGAATCGATCACCGGCGATTGCCGTGCAATGCCTGCTGGTTAGGATTTTGTCCGACTTGATCCCGACTTGCTCTGACTTCATGTATACGTAGGCAACGATAGATCGAAGCAGCCGCAGTTTTTGGAGCCATGCGCCGCAGTTGCTCTCACCAACTGCAAGAACCTGGTCTTGATGGGAAACGTCTGGCTGTCGCCTGATCAAAGAGCCGATTGGTTTAGAAGTTGTCCCGACAATATGACGTTTCATAGAAGCTTTTCATTTTTGTTGAATTGGAGAGATTTTGATTTATTTTGTCTGATTTTAAAGGTTTATTCTGTTTACAAAATACATGTTGTGTGGCTGATGGTGACATTTGTAGTCAGAAAGACTAAATACATTCATATTATAAACTCCATACAACATATCATAGCTGTAGTTTATTGTAGCCTATATTAACATTGGACTGGTTTAATTATTGAAGTATTTATCAACATACAAATTTCTGGGAATGATGTGAGGATTCATAACGTTCTGTACAGATGTGAAGCCCTGACAGTCTGATTATCTGACAGATCAAAAGCTATTGTCTTTTATTTCTTTCCTCTGTTTGTAATTAGTGTTTTGAATTTATTTAGGCAGTTGGAGAGGGACGGGTTTCTCAGATGACATAAAACAGCAGAAAACTGAAATGCTGCTGATTGACATGAGAATTCATGTAAAAGTAGGTTGAAGAATGAACAGAAATCACAGATCGCCTGTACAGCATTTTAATAGGCCACCATGTAATAATTTAAACGATTGGACATGCAAACAGACTAATATATGGGTCTGATATAAAATTTCAGTAAATCAGAATGAGATTAAACTGGAGTGTGAGTGTTTCTGTGACTTCCTGTACAGGCTGAAGGCTGTTGGAAACTGTCCGACCCGAACGCAGTCCGTTTCCCAGGTGAGACACAGTCCTAGAGCAAAGCTAACCCCCTTAAAGCGAAGCCGGAAGTGTTCGGAGGTGAAGTCTCTTGCGCTTTGCCGCGGAGGTGGGAGGAACTTCCGGCGTTAGGCATCTTGCTGCTTATTATCGTTTGACGCTGGACTGTAACGTAGGGGGGGATCGTGTTCCCACCATAGTGGTCACGATTATGTCTAACAGGTAGTATGTGTCACTGTTACAACTGTGTTACGTTTACTCTTACCTGTCTGTAATCGGTATGTATTCACCCGAATAGCTTGATTAGCTTGACTCGATAGGAAACTGCTTGTTTGCGCCGTCGAGCTGCTAAATGAGAGCTAAGCCTCATTAGTGAGCTAATAGACAATCTCAGCGCTTCTCTCCGCCCTGTTGCTTCTGTCGCGACTTATTTCTCTCTTAAATTGGAGCTCGTAGGGCTAACTTACCGAGAGCCACTTTAACCAGCTTGTATTCGAGTCGTTATCTAAAGGGAGTATGTGTCGCCAAAGTGTCCTAACTATCTTGGCTTGTTTTGCTTCCACTAACTTCCCAGGCTTGCATAGCAAAGTGAGACATGGCTGAAGTAATTGCTGTCAACGCCGGGTTGCCTTTGCCTGCCACTTTGAACGTCACCTTCCAGGTACAGGATCCCGCCATCGTAGCTGCTCCCGCCCCTCCAGTCCCTCCGAGCAGCGAGGACTACCTGTTTGTGGAGGCCAGGCACCCCAACACCGTCCTGCAGGGCCTCAACAGCCTGCGGCTCAACAACGCCTTCTGTGATGTGACCCTGTGCTGTGGAGGGCAGGAGTTCCCCTGCCATCGCATTGTTCTGGCCTCCTTCAGCTCCTACTTCCAGGTAAACCTTTCACAGCTATGCCAGTGACAGGCCCAAGGAGTCCAGGCTCATGTTTACCAGCTAGAAAATCATGGAAACTACTATAAACCATGTCTCGTTTCATCTCTTGTCAGGCAATGTTTTCCACTGACCTGATCGAGTCTAAACAGGAGCGAGTTGCCATCAATGGAGTTGAGCCTCAGATGATTGGCATGCTGGTGAGCTACGCCTACACATCAGAGGTCTACATCTCTAAAGCGAATGTACAGGTAAAGTGTCTCACCTTTCCTTCCCCTCTGCCACCCTCTCTGACGAACATGTGCGCTGAAAACTACTTTAATGTGGTGCAGGCCCTGCTGGCAGCAGCCAATCTGCTGGACGTGATGGCCGTGCGAGAGGCCTGTTGTCATTTTATGGAGTGTCAGATGGATGAGATGAACTGTGTGGGGATTCACTGCTTTGCTGAGGCCCATTCTTGTAAGGTGCTGGAGAAACGCAGCATGGACTACATTCTGGAGCACTTCAGCAGTGTTCATCAGCAGGTGAGAAGCTGATGGAGGCATAGATTATTATATTATATCTGATATGTTTGCAGCAGTGATCAAACACAATATTATAGATTTGATATTGATAATAATTTTCTAGTACAGTAAAGGCAACTTCATTTTGTAGTGAATATTTCCTGGAAACTCAATTAAGAAACAGTTTATCGCTAAAATAACCAGATAGTATGTCTGTTTTTGGCTAATCCAGTGGCTTAAATGAGTCATTTATCAAGCAAAGACAAAATTCTGAGAATTTGTGTACTTCATCTACACAACATAGAGATGACTGCAATTTAATTTGACAAAGATTGACTGCTCTATACATGACAAATTGATGTTTAAAGACGCTCTAATTCCCATTGACTGCAATTGTTAACATGGTGGTAGAATTCAAAATATTGTAAAAAATTCCATCTTTGAGTTAAAATTCTGAAATTTACCACACTTCATTTGCCATGGCAGCAAAATTTTTCAATTATTTTTCATGAAGATTTGAGATTTATTTAGTGAGAATTTGCAGTATCTGTTTACAGTCAAACATTTTGATGCACTGTGGGCTCAATTTTTGACATTTCAAACATCTTGCTGGATCGTTTGTGGAGGACAGTCTGAAGATGCTGTGTAGCAAGTTTCGTGTGTGGACCTGTGTGCAATTTCCTGGTAGGAATAATAATAATAATAATAATAATTACAAAATCACCTTAGGTGTTAAGAGGGCACATTTTTACTAATTTCTGACATTTTATTGGCCAAATGTTTACATGATCAAATGCTGCCTGAGCAGGATAACTGAACCTGTTGTGGGTTTCATGTGTGAAGGGGCTTAACAAAGATAACCTGCCTGTCAGCAGTTAAACCGATGTCTACACGTGATTATCTCTCATGGATAGAGACCAGGTTGAGCAGGTTGTCATTTACATGTCATTCTTTTGATGTCTTTTTTTG
Organism: Hollardia meadi; assembly: GCA_037974645.1. Taxonomy (NCBI): domain Eukaryota; kingdom Metazoa; phylum Chordata; class Actinopteri; order Tetraodontiformes; family Triacanthodidae; genus Hollardia; species Hollardia meadi. Next base: position 5,870,514 of record JBBPCS010000672.1, read on the forward strand.
TTCACCCACCAGGAGGAGTTCCTGTCTCTGTGCGTGGACAAGCTGACAGAAATCCTTGCCAGTGATTTTCTCAATGTGCCTGACGAGGAGATGGCATTTGAGGCGGCCATGTTGTGGTTGAATAAATGTCCCTCTCGTAAACAGAGCTTTGAAAAGGTCAGTTTCACTTGAGTTTTGCACACTCGGGTACAATCTTTTTGCAGCCTGGACACAGTTCTCTATCTGTCCTTCTGCTTATTATCTGCTATAATCCAAAGCATATCCCATAGTCTTAGTCATAAAACACATGGACTACATGGCACCACTGGCAGACACAACTACTGACGGATTACGAGATGGTGGGGCCTCCACATAAAAGGACTCCACTCTTACCTCCCAGAGTAGTCCCCCACTCCACTGCCATCGTTGTTGTTGTTTTTTTCTTTTTGTATGGTATTCTGCAGGTTAATTTTCACTTCTTTTCTTTGTTGAAACTAGAAGAGAACAGGAGTTAATCTAAATACATATCCACAGAGGATTGTAACAGATGCTTAACTCCCCGCACATTGTACAGAATAATACTCTATTATTAACTATTATTCAAGCTGAGGTATTCTACTGTCTACTCCTAGAAATGGCCTTACTAATTTTAATGTAGGCTTACTTTCTGTAGCCTAAGTATTCACTGTTTTGTGCAGATGTATTCGAGAATAATTTTATTAAATCTTATTAAAAAATGAATATCAGATCAGCCCTGATGTCAACAGATATGTGAGGAACAGTGCGCGATTTTGTGAAATGTGCTTATTTGCGTTCTTGCCGAGAGTTAGTTAAGAGGTTTTAGCACAAAGACTGGAACAGCTAGTCGGACTTTGTCTAAATGTAAAGCCACGTACCGGCACATGTAAAACTAATTTATTAACATGTTATATCAAAAACAACACATTGGGATTCTACAAAGCGAGTATGTGCCAGACTATTTCCTGGCCGAGACCAGTCACTTCCCGAAATCTTGTCACCACTGTGATCTTTTTTTTTTTGCCAGGCTTCCAGCAGAGACTCTATTTGTAGTCCTGGCTAGCTATTTCCCTCTTTCTCCAGTCTTTGCGCTAAGCTAAGCTAATCAGCTCCTGGCTCTATCTTTTCATTTAACATGCAAACTCCTAACAAGAAGGTGAAAAGTCTATATGGACATGAATGGCGTGGGTTCTCAATTCTCCTGTCTTGATATTGGACACTCAAGTTCATCAGATTTCTCTCCTTCAATTTGTGTCTCAAAGGTTCTTGAGCATATCCGGCTGCCTCTCATCAGCCCCTACTACCTCCACGATGTGATTGAGTCTCTGGATGTGGTGAAGGAGAACCAGGGCTGCCAGAGGCTCATCTCCGAGGCCAAGGACTACTTGCTGCTAAAGGACCGTCGTGGAGAGCTTTATTGCCCCAGAGTGAGGCCACGCAGGTCCACAGGTGAACACACTCGCACCTGCACATTCATATCAACTGAGAGCCAATCACATGCATTATAGTTGTGGGTAGAGGCTGTATCTTTGTCACCATCTTTTTCTGTCCTCCGAAGTGTACAATTAAAAAAAACACACAAAAAAACCCAAAAAACTTCTGTATTTTGGTGACAGTGAGACATTTCTTTTCAGTCGCACTTTTGCCCCTTTTTATATTAAATGTTACACATCCAAGTTGGTTTCCATTCTTTGAAAAATTATTATGGGATATTGGTAGGAAAGCACAATATATATATTAAACCAATAAATTATCGGCCAGATAATGGTACCTTTTATATCGGTTAAATAAATGGAGCCGATTATACAAAGCCAAAGCATCTACAACTCTTGATACAATACTTGGCGAAATGCACCTTTGAAATTTGCAATACATATTCCACGAGGGTTCAGAGATGAGTTATCTTGTCCCTGCATCATACGCCTGGTTTATACCATTACTGTTGCGTGCTCACACACCAATGGGCAACTATTTTGATAGTTGATTACTTGTAAAAAGTAATTTTTGTTCATAAATGTCAGAAATTGATTCCAGCTTGGTTCCAGCTTCTCAAATGAACATTTTTGCTGTGTTTCTTCTTCTATGGTATTAAACCACTTCGGGTTTCAGCTTCATGGTCGAACAAAACAAGACATTTGATTACATCAACTTGGGCTTTGACACATTGTGAATAGGATTTTTTTCCCCCACTTCTTTCTGACATTTTATGGACAAAACGATGAATCAATTAATGGAAAAACGAATCAACAGATTGTACAGATCTATCTGAAGGCCAGCATGCCTCGGCTCACTCCTCTGTTCTTCTACTGCCGTTGCTGCGGCAACAGGGACAGCTGAAGTGATAGTGACAGTTGGCGGAGAGGACGACAAGGTGGTGCTGCGCAGCGTTGAGAGCTTTGATCCTGTGACGAACCAGTGGAAGAATCTGGCCTGCCTGCCCTTCGCTGTGAGCAAACACGGGCTGGTCGTGTCGGGTGAGGAAACACTAACACCATATCGTGTCCGTAAGCTACGCTTGGATGTGCTCATCTGTGAGTGACGTGTTTCTTTCCATCCTCCTCCTCCTCCTCCTCCTCCTCCTCCTCTCTGTCTTGGTAGACTCCACTCTGTATTTGGCAGGAGGAGAGTTTCCTGACGGCTCGGCCAGCAGGGAGATGTGGCGCTATGACCCCTGCTTCGACTCCTGGATTGAGATGGCTCCCATGAACGTAGCTCGCTCCGAGTTAGGTGAGGCAGTCTCAGTTTGACGACCCTTTTCCTCTGTCATGCACTGCAAATCACCAAAAAGTACTTTGGCTATAGGTTGGTTGTTGTTTTCTTTTTTTTTTTGTTTGGTTTGTTTTTTCATTTTCACGTTTAGTCTTCAGCCCCAACAGACACATACTCAAGTGATATCACTTGAGGACAATTTGTTTTACCAGACACGGAGAAATCTTTTTTTCTTTGTGGCGCTTAAAAGTTATAAAAATCTTCTTCACTCTCTCTCTTCAGGCCTGGTGATGCTGGATGGCTTTGTGTACGCAGTGGGAGGTTGGGAGGGACGCTCTCGTCTGGACTCGGTGGAGTGCTACAACCCTCACACCAACACCTGGCAGTTCACAGAGTCTTTCAAGATGGCCGTCACGAGTCCTGCTGTTGTGGCCCTGGACGGATTGCTCTATGTTACTGGTAAGAAATGCAGGCTGCACACATGCATATTTTTCTTCAGGGTTGTGCCTTTTTATTGAAAATAGTTAGATTCATATATTTTTTAAAATTTCCCATTTCCTGGCAGGTGGTGCAGTTCTAGAGGATGGCGATGGCACCGACCTCGCTCAGGTTTACAACCCTAAAACCTGTGTATGGACCGAGCTTGCCCCCATGCAGATCGCTCGCTCTGGTTCAGCTGCTTGCACGCTCAAAGGAAAGCTTTACGTTATAGGTGTGTACGTTATAAGCAGTCAGGCCACAACACACACGCAGCAACCACTCTAATAAAAACAAGCAAGATCATTAACACTTTGACTGTTCAATCTCACAGGGGGGTGGCATGCCTCGACAGAGAACACAGATAAGGTGGAGTGTTACAATCCCAAAACCAACCAGTGGACCATGTGTGCCCCCATGAAAGAAAGGCGCTACCGGCCCGGTGCCGCTGTGGTGGATGGGAAGATCTACGTCCTGGGAGGAGAAGAAGGCTGGGATAGGTGAGGGGCTAATTTGGAAAAATTCAGTTACTTGTGTATGTACTTTTCCAGGACCACAGGTACCATTTTATGAGCTTACTCGCATTTCAAAAGTAGGAACTAAATTTAGCTCTTCTGCCATACTTCCTGACTCCCAAAATGTCTCTGCTCTCGACTTTAGACGTTAAAGCAGTTGATTGTTTAAACTCCAAAATGTGTTTTTCTTATGTTTACATCCCCTAAAATGTCTGACCTGGACTATACTGACTACTAACTATCTGTCCAAGGTTTGTCACTAGAAAAGTGCTGAAGGGGGAGATGTCTGTGCAACGTACACCGGGCGAGTTAGATTTGGTACATCACAAATGCGAAAGCCAATCGCTGTCTAATTTGCAAATACTATTACTGCCAATGAGCCAGTTCCCAGGAAAATTTGCTAACAAGATGTTAGCCATCCAAGTTATTTGTGGTGTTCAGATACAGTGGAAACAGAAGGGAAATGTGCAAACAGGGCTGTTGGTTCCTCATTTAGTTTAAGACAGACATTTACAGCCTTTCTTCTTAGTGAAAATGCCATTGTTTGACAGCATTTTTTGAATTTAAAACCGTTTAATAACTCATCATTTGTGTGTAGATATCATGACACCATTGAGAGGTACTGTGATGAGACGGACACGTGGGAGATCGTTGGGGAGATGCCCACCAGTCGTAGCTGGCTCAGCTGTGTGTCTCTACAGCTGAGGAAGGACATCCACATGAGCAGCTGTCCCGGGATGCCAAATGACAACTGAGCAAGGGTGTCGGGGGAGGAGCAAATCTTTCCTGGTTATTATTTGCGCCCTCTTTGGGAGACGGTGCACTACAAAAGCTTCGAGCTGTGGAGAACAGCTAACTGAGAGGAGAAGCCTGGGTTGGGCACAGCGCAGTCTGAGCTGTTACTGATGGCATAAAGCAGTCGGTTTTTGAATCGGTGACTGCTTGTAGGCCGAGTCCCACTAACAAGGAAAGGACACGTCATACATGAATCTCAAGTGATCACCGACTCAGCAGTCTAAACTCACTCTCTGTATGATGCGAACATGTTTAGGGTTTTTAATGTCTGAGCACATCAAATCTGTGGAGATTTTCCCAGCCAACATAGTGTATTTTTGTATCATTGTTATGTGATGTATTTATTGGGCTGTGATTAGCTGTGAGATTTAAAAAATAATGGTATACATTTCGCCCTCTCTTAAGATGCTCTATGGGCCAAAGAATCAAGAGTGTAAATATTTTTTTGAAGATTACCTGTGAAAAAGAAGTCTGTACGTGAGCGTTGTTTTTGTATTTGAACTTTCTAAGTTCTGAATGATTGTCTTTCCTACCCGTAACATGTTGAGTATATTTTTGTAATGTAGTGTGCGTCATCATGCATTTTAGTGAATTTTAAATGGAGTTGGGTTCTAATAAATGTTTAATTCGTTAATGTGGATGCTGGTGTTTCCTGGTCTTCCCTAAACCTATTTCAGAAAGCCTGAAAACAACAAATAAATGGCTGGCCAGATAAATAAACATGATTAATAAGATGTAATGAACTGTAAAAACAGAGCCCTGCAGTACTTTAATTGGTTCCGTTTTTCAACTCTTACCTTCAAAAAATGTTTTTCTTTGGATAATTATGGAAGTACATTCCTGCGGAGTTTTTGACCTCCACTAGGGAGCTGTATGGATGCACATACACATGTGGGTGATGCAGTACACAGTCCTACCAATAGTTTGACAGTATTACACTGATCTACAGATGGTATTGATATGGAGGATTAGGGCCACTTGAAAAATTTATTTGAGTTAGCGGCTCGTGAAAAATTTGAGTTATGAATTTTTTCTCCGAATTCTGACTTTAATCTCAGACAAGTTCTAACAAGTCAAAATTCGGAGAAAAAAAAGTCAGAATTCGGAGAGAAAAAAAGTCAGAACTCAAATTTTTCACGTGGCCCTCGTCTTCCGTACGACAGGGCACCTTTAATCTCAGTAAGACTTTTTGTCATTTAAAATGTCACAATTTTGACTCATACAGACTCAGTATTTCATAGTTGCTTTAGTAAACCTTGCAATTAAAGTCATAATTCTGACATTTAATAAGTCATCAGTATGACCTAAAAAGTCAATTAAAAAAAAATTGTATCCTTATTAACATTTCATACATTTTCCTTTTCTCGACACTAATGGGTTTCCCTAATAATGGTTAGGGGGAAAAACGAGGTTTAGTTTGCTTTAATTTTTTTTAATTCGACCACGTACCTCAGAAACTATTATATGATAACTTTGAACGCGCTGCGATAGTTGGAAGGTAGTTTATCTTGACACCGTCAATCATCTTTGGTTCAGCTGCACGGCGCAGTGGATTGTGGGTAAGACGTCCGCCCGCCGCTACATCTGTCTTTCTGTACCGGCTGAAGGGGAGAGTCTGGAATCATGAGAGGAATCCGGTCTCTGAACAATCTCCCAGTGAGTCCTGTGCTTTTCTTGGTTTTATTTGAGCTGTGTAACCAACAGGACCTAAATCTCGCTCGTTGGGCTTCTCGATCTGCTTGAAAAGTGAAATCGCATTTAGCTAGTTAGCCTACCGGCTAGTTAGTTGCTAGGTGGCTAGCTAATTCAAGTTTATCTAACGTGTGGCTTGCTTGTATGGTTTTACAGAGTTAAGACCCTTTCCATCAATCATTCACCTGAAAGATAATACGAGGTGTCGGTGCAGTGAGATAGTTTGTTTATTTGTTCGGCTTAGCTTTACCTCTTATTGCAGCTTCTTGGGGTTCTTTGCTCTGCTGGATGCAACCTGAAGGTCATCTCCGAACTCGTGTATCTAAAGTTTGTGGATCGAGATGTCTCGAAACGAGCAACATCCCTAATTTGGTCATTATTTGGTGCTATTCCTTTATTAAAAATCATACACTGTTAGAGTAACTGCGGGCTTTGTTGACAGGACATATGCTGTGTGTGTTTGTGGCCTCTTGTGTACTAAATCTGTACGAGTTACTTGAGGACACGTTACCTCTGACCCACCCTCTACTTTAAGACAGCTGTCTGACATGCCACACATGGATTATATAATGCATACACATTAAAATGTCATTAAATTAAGTCATTATGCGTTTAGTTGTAGTAGTAGTAGTAGTAGTATTAGTCTACTTAATTTTAGTTATTTACAAGTAAAAATCTTCAACATAATTGACTTTAAAGACTTTTATGCACCGAAGTAGAATAGATTGCTTTTCTTAATTCATCACCTTTGGCATGTGTCATGACATTTTAGTGACAAAATTACTTTGTAATAAAGGTATAATTTGATAAATGAACTGATAATCCTGCTAATTTTGGCTCAAGACCCCCTTAATGTCTGTGCTTCTCTATAAGCTGTGACCAGGTTGATTTGAAAATTATTTCTTTTTCCTTGTTTTTCTATTAATAGCTTTTAGAGACCAGAAGAGGTAAAGTTATCCAGTAATTTATAAGTGGAAAGAGAAAAATAACTTTTTTTGTCACAGAACAAACATATCCTGTTGGTCATCAGGTGACCCCTCAGATTTAACTCTCATTAATTACAAAGTTATGCAAATGACAGCAGGTGTTATGAAATATTAGAGGTCATGCTAATCTTCACATCAAACATCAGCCTGCTTCTTTAGCTTCTACACAGTTTGCACTTGAGCCTGTGGGAGAAAGTATATCCTTCTCTAACCAGCTCTTAATGTTTGCATTACTTGAAGCTGCACCACTTTCACACAGAAACACTGCTACAGACAGTAACAGACAGTAGGAGTACTTCAGCACTTGTTCTTTTTGCCCATCACCACCAAAGAGGGTGCTCTCGGAGGAAAAGTTAAAAAGCTGCTCAGAGAAGTCATGTGTCTTAAAATTTCCCACAGCAACGCTGCTATGCTGCTGCCAGGAGGAATGAAGCTCTGACTGAACCGCTCGCAAGCAGCAAACCGTCCTCAGCTGCACCTCTCCCTCCCCAAAATGTCCAGGTAGGCGCTGCTCTCGTCCGTGGCCGGTCAATCGAACTGTGAAGCATTTATTCGGCTGACTCGATGTATGTGTAAAGATTGCAAGTTTCCATTTTCTTTACTGCTTCAGGTGTCCAAGCTTCCAAACGGTCTGGTGATAGCGTCATTGGAGAACTACTCCCCCTTGTCCAGCGTTAGTGTGCTTGTGAAAGCAGGGAGTCGCTACGAGACTGTGGAAAACCAGGGCGTCTCTCATGTGCTACGACTGGCAGCAAACCTGGTAATTATCCTACGCCTCGTGGTGTTGTTCGAGAATACTGATCAAAACATAATTATTTTCTGTGCCCTTAATTCAGATTTGATTGGGTAGAATAATTGTTTTAAAGATGGCTCCGTGTCATCTTCACTGCCAGCTTGATTTTAAGCCTGGTGGAGATCTCTACTCTACCGAGTGCAACGAGATAATTGTAAGCCATTTCTTTAATAGCTGAATTAATTGTGTACACAAATGTCTTCTGGTAGCTGCTTACTGTGACATATTGTGCAGGAAAGATGCTATCTGGCAAACTTGCACAAGTGTTCATATGTTTTTCTACGTTGGTTGATTTTGACAAATTAACGCCACTTTTGTAGTGTATTACTCTTTTATAAAACTGTACCGCAGCCCTCCTCCTGATACTTTCTCACTCTTGTATCACCAACATGCCGTGGGATCTTGTTGAAACACTTGTTGTGTTTAGACTACGAAGGGTGCGTCTGCTTTCAAGATTTGTCACGGAGTGGAAGCACTAGGGGGCAGCCTGAGGTCAGTGAGGGTACTCTCTGCACACACTCACTGTGTTTTCCTGCTACAAATAAAAAGGAGAATGCCAGTGAAACCGAAACAACTGTGTCGTCATCTGTTTCCCCTGCAGTGTGACATCATCAAGAGAGACCATGGTCTACACCGTAGACTGTTTGAGAGATCACCTGTAAGTGCTGCCATCTTTTAACGTTGTTTTGACAGACTTCTGTGTTCCACACGCATTTTACTTCAAGTCAACAGAAGGTCATGTTGATGCTTTGGTGTGTGGAACTTGTGTGTGTGTGTCCATCCAGAGATTCATTAATGGAGTATTTGGTCAACGTGACCACAGCTCAGGAGTTCCGGCCGTGGGAGGTGAACGACCTGACATCCAGGGTGACGATTGACAATGCGCTGGCTCAGCAGTGTCCTCAGACAGGTTTGTAGCAGAAACAACAGCTCGGCTCCTAACTACTTGCATTTTCATTGTGTCAGCGTGACATTGACATGTGACGCCGTCAAAACGGCATTAATTGATTTTTTATCTCTAGGGCCAAAGCAAACAGTGACAGAACTTTTGCCTTGATATACTGTACCTTGATATTGGTGTATATGGGGGTTCTTCTTGCTAGCATGTTAGCACACAGTTTTCCAGCAGAATCTGACAAATGTAGGTCCATCATTTACTGGTTATTCCTGGAGCTTAAAGCTGTGAGATAAAAGCTGCAAGTGGACGCATAGTGGGCTGTTGACAGGGACCCATTTGAATTAATACTAACTAAAACAATACTAACTACTACCCTGTTGTTTATTTATCACTTGTTACATGTTAAATATATATCAACCAACTATTTGCCCCCATTTTCTGAGGTCTAATTTATTCCTTTAATCCTTATCATCCTCGCCTAAAAATGCAAGTTTTAAGGGCGAAGTGGGGGGAGGTGAACAGAAACGCGTCGCATTACTGAAGCTCAAGACGCTCGGATGTTCGTTTCCCTGTGACCCTCATGGAGATTTAACGGTGTCATTTACGTAGCCTGCTTTTTTGTAACTGGGGACATTTTCTGTTTTCTCCCCCAGGGGTAATTGAGAAGTTGCATGAAGCAGCGTACAAAAACGCCCTGTCCAACTCTCTGTACTGCCCTGACTACATGGTCGGTCGCATCTCTTCTAACCAGGTATGGATGTGTTTTGTGCTGTTTCTCCACATTCTATATGAAATTAGTTAATTTTGGAGTCTTTGGGGGGGGGGGGGGGGGGGTTGTCATTCTTTGTTAGCTTGTGTGTAGCTCTTACTCACCTCTCTTTCTCATCCTTCCCTCGTAGCTGCAGTCCTTTGTTGAGGACAATTTCACCACCGGCAGAATGGCTCTTGTAGGACTAGGTGAGTGTCCTGCTGTGTCTAGTCTGACTGCGTCGCTTTATCACAGCTGCTCTCCTTTCTCATCGGGCTTTGCTTATCAAGGCTCCATTTGATTAATGATTAGTCGGTTCTCTGAAGTCAGAGCCGATCTCATTGACGTAAATGAAATGTGTGTGTGTGCATACACTCCTCTAAAATTTCATTTGGCCTTGGTTTTGAACATGTGATGAGGAAACTGCAAATGCTGACACACCTGAATGACGACATGTCACACTCTTCTAGAAGTTTGTATCCTGGGAATGTGTGGTATTTCCCACTTCATAAAGTTGCTGATTTACGTCTCCAGGTGTGAAGCACTCTGTCCTTAGGCAGGTGGGCGAGGGGCTCCTGAGTGTCCGCAGTGGTGCTGGAGCACCTGTGGCTAAGGCTGTGTACCGTGGAGGTAAAACTCCTGTTTAATAGCACCATTACACTCCTCGAGATTAATTACTGTATTATTATCATGATGCTGTTGGGCGTGTGTGTCTGCGTGTAGGTGAGCTGCGGGTGCAGACCAACGACGACCTCGTCCACGCACTGATTGCCAGCGAGGGTGGTGTGACGGGTAGCGCAGAGGCTAATGTCTTCAGTGTGTTGCAGAGGATCCTGGGAGCTGGGCCACATGTAAAGAGAGGTGCCAACATCACCAGCAAAATGAGCCAGGGTATTGCCAAAGCTACTACACAGCCTTTTGATGTAAGTTTAAAAAAAAAATAAAGGAAACAGTTGTTTGTCATCTTTTTTTTTTATTGTAGGATGGTGTTATGCATTAGTTATAAATCCAGAGTTTGTCTCCTAATGTCAGATGACCTCTGGCTGTCTTTCAGGCCACAGCCTTTAATATCTCATACTCTGACTCTGGCCTGTTTGGCTTCTACACCATCACACAAGCTGACTCTGCAGGAGAGGTAATTGGCTGATTCACTCATGCAGCTGCAACTCAAATGTGCAGCAAGATGCCAGAATCAACATTTCACTGAACTTGTGCTTGTTGCCGTCCTCTGTGTAGGTAATCAAAGCTGCTATTGCTCAAGTGAGAGGTGTGGCTGAGGGGAATGTATCAGACGCTGACATCACCAGAGCAAAGTGAGTTCACCGAGTAAATCTGGACATGGAGGTGAAGTTGTGTTCTTGACTCATCTGGGTTTGTCTTCTTTGCATAGGAACCAGGTGAAGACGGAGTACCTGATGTCGATCGAGAGCTCTGAGATCCTGTTGGAGGAGATTGGCACTCAGGCTCTGACCACTGCAGCGTACCAGCCCCCCGACACTGTTCTCCAGGCTGTAGATGCTGTCACCCTGGACAATGTGGTCAAGGTGGGTGCCTTCATTGTAAAGAGGTGGCGATACTGGTCGACAAGCTTGAATCACCACAGGTTCATTTTTTTCACGCCTTCACTTCATTGGTGCTTTGCAATATATTATCAGAAATTCTTAAAAAAACAACTGCACTTATCAATGTTTTCACATTAACAATAGAGCAAGGGATTATGCGTAGTATTAAAGTTTGACACTTAAGGAACTGACCAGGTAGTAAATTTTAAAAGTTTTAATGGAGCATTTGAATAACACTGTCCTTTCTTTTCAGGCTGCAAAAAAATTTGTGGATGGCAAGAAGACCATGGCAGCTAGCGGAAACCTTAAGAATACCCCGTTTGTCGATGAAGTATGAAAATAAAGTATAAGAACCCGTGATTTTAACATGGGCATTTCTGTGCCTAGCTGCTTAAGAGAAGAGGACCCGAGAGCCACAGCTTCCTGCAAAAATTCATTTGATATCATTTTTTTTCTCCTGTCCTGCAGTAAGTGTAAGCACCACAACAGGGAGCCGGAGAATCATAATGCAATTTATCTTTTGGGTTTTTGTCAATTTAAGTGTATATCTATGTAAATTAAAGTAATTACAGGAAGAGCGTGTGGTTGCCGCCTAAATTTGTGTCTTGGAATGAATCCAGAGTGTCTGTCTGCGTTGTGCTGTGTCAGGAGCCTGTTGTTAAAAAGGCCATTTAGGCAGCAGGTATTTTTAGCACTTAGAGATATTGTTCCATTCATCAACCAATAGGGGGAACCAAAAGCACAAACATGACTAAAGAATTGAAAGTTGCCTTTAACCTTGAACATTTAGGCTCAAGCAATGAGATCATTTACTTGTGTAAAAGTTGCAATAACAGCAAAATGTACATAAAGAACCAAAATAAAAGTACTCATGTCAGTGTGATTTGATTATATGTTATAGTTTTGGATTATTATTACTGATTCATGAAGCGGAATTGAAATGTTGCAGCTGGAGCTAACTATTTTACTGTACTTTAATTTTAAAAAACAAAACAAACAAACCCTGATGTGTTTTGTATGTAACTATAGCTGTGTGAGCAGTAAATACTGAAGTAAAAAATATATTTCCCACTTAAATGTAGGTGAGCAGAAGTTTCCCTTCAAGCTTCCCTCAATCTTAATTTGGTGTCCAGAGATGAAGATTACTACTATGGTGAAATAATACTACCATGTTGTCAATTTCATTATGGTATTTTCATTATTGATTCAGATGTTAATTCTTTTTAATTTAACAAATGTCAAAAAGTAGCAAATTTTAGAAGCTGGAACAAGTGAATATTTGAAGTTCTTGCTTGTTAAATGTCTTGATTATCAAAATGATTGACGATTATTCTTTGTCAGTTTACTTATTGATAATCATATCAGTTGTTGTTCAACTAAACACACCTTTATTTAGGAATGTATGTGCTTCAAGTGAGCAGGGCGACCCATAATTAATTGTCATAAACAGGGGGGCTCAGGAAAACACGAACCCCTCTTTGTATAGTATCGCGAGAAGACACCCCCCCATACACACACATTACATGAAGTGTGTGTGTGTGTGCGACGCTGCGTGGGGGTGTTCGCCTGATGTCATTTGGCAGAAAGGGAGGCTGAGCTAACGGTGGGTACACGGGTTGAAAACATAACAATAACGTTACCGACCGTAGACGGACACATATCGTCTCGTTTGGATTTAAACACGCGGCGTTAAAAACCGAGTTGGCGCTCCTCACCGTGGTCTGAAGAAGAAGATGATGATGAGGAGGAGGTGAAGCTGGCTGGCTAACGGACTGAAAGTACCAGATGCTTTTCCAGCGGAGAAGGAGAACGGGCTCGACCAAGCAAGAGAGGGTGATGGGTTCTCGTTTTCCTGACGGCTAACGTTACACCTTCGCTAGAAATACGGATACTGTGAAGCGACGGGAACACGGTTAGCTTCTTCTCCGGCTCGGTCGGTGTGACTTTGTGTCTGAAATGCTAGCGCAGTCGCGGTCTCGGCCGTCGAGCAGCCTCTGGGCCGCAGCTCGGCACACCGAGCCCGAATCGGGGAAATAGCTAGCTAGCTATCTGCTAGCCGCAGCTGTGCCCGATGCTGCTGCGGCTGCTGCTGTTAAAAGGATTCAAAAGACAACACAAGCTGTTCAGGGCCCCGGCGCTGAGTGAGCTATTGTTTTACCTTACGGGACTACAACGGGCATTTGAAATGTGACGCTTTTGTGCGTCCTAATTGAGCCTTTTGTAGCTGGAGGCTCTCGTTTGCTTGACGCGAAGGAGCTACGTTGCTGCAAAATGCACAACCGAACCTCAACAGCAGGCTCCTGTTGAAGGGGGGCGAGGTTAGACTGATAACAGCCACCCTGTGTCTCTCTACACCCGGGGTCACGTTTGGACAACGACCACCACATTCTCTCCACGTCATTAACCGCTTCATGAGCAGGCGATATGGATAAACTCACGATCATTTCAGGTTGCCTCTTTCTGGCAGCAGATATCTTTGCAATAGCCAGCATTGCAAACCCAGACTGGATCAACACTGGTGAATCAGCAGGTAAATGAAGCAGGCCATACCTGCCATTCAGAACTTCTATTATGTTTTGTGTGATTTTTAGCAGGACTTTTTGCAACTGCCCCCCACATCACACGGGGGCCTTTGCCATCAGATAATTTTCAAAACAATGATCTGGTTCATTGTGTGGAGGGTTTTATCTGCAGCAGCATCTTTTGTCCTCCACAGCTGTGTGCTCTGTGCATGTTTATATTGTTTCTTACTGACTCCCAGACCAAAATATCACCAATCATTACAGTTTTATTTGTGATTGATCAGCAACATTGACCTCTGCTGCGAATCGGGCTGCGAGTAGTAATTATTTTTCATGATTTTGATCAATAGATGAATAGTCAAAAATAAAGCTAGTTGCGGATTTGACGATGTGCTTTAGGGGAATTTGATTTGATTGAAATTTTCCACTATTTTTAGACATTTTTATAGACTACAGAGGGAGAAGAAAATAAAGGAGAAAATAACCAATTAATCAATCATGAAAATAATCATTAAATGCAGCCTTTTTTCAGTTGACTGATACATTGATTAAGCAACTAAAGATAATTGTAAATGTAGTCCTGCGTTTTTCTGGTGACTTGACATTTAAAGTGACCTCCATGTGATCAATATAAGCAGAGATCACTGGAGACACCAGAGCGGGGGCTGATTTTGGAGAGAAGCACATGCTGTTAGTCCCCTCCTTTATTTGTGCAAATCCTGAAAACATGTTAGTGCAGTTGATAGACAGCTGTCCCTCTGCAGGATGACAGCTTAGTAACTGGGTCAGGGAGGGTCCATCATCCACCAATACACATCTTGCCTGTATTAGCTCAACAGAATAAGCAATCTGTGCAAAAGTACTAATAGGATTCAAATGAAATGAGGCCACCATTTACAATGCAGCCCATTTAATTGTGTTGAAGAGCAAAGATCTTTGAGCTGTGTGTGAGACAAGGTCAGGACTTTATGCTGAGTCCACATCTAAAGCTAAGTGTGCTACTGCCAAAAAGTGCAAGTTAACTTCCCGCCGAGATCCACAGTTATTTAGCTGCAGATATAAAATTTAACCTTTTGCCCTATTTAAACCGCAGTGTTGTGGTGACTGTGGGTGTTGTAATAGAGTGGGTGTCAAATGGCGACCAACTTCCACCTGGCTGTCACTGTTCTCACGTCCCCTCACAGCTTCCACTCTGTGCTCTTTGATGATTGTGATGTGACTCGTCTTGAATGGTTTTATGAGTCTTGTAGGACATATATCTCCCTAACACCCCCCCCCCCCCCCAATCATTTTGGGGATGTATCAGACACTGTTTTGGAACATATGTAATACGTAACAAACGTAGGTTTTGGCTTATAACAGACTCTTATTTTACTTATTATTTAGTCAATGGGAAAGTTTAGCATTATGTACATCTTAAATGCCAAATGAACAAGTTATTTGCGACACAGCTTTGTTTGTTGGTGTTGATATAAGACCCTTTATTGTATTTTTATGAGATGCCCCATCTCTGCCACCAGCATGTGGTTAGCAATAGTGGAGGCTGTTGTAACAGATAATGAATGACAATATAGTAAAATGGCTGGTAAACAAACATTGACCAGCCAAAATGTTTTCCAGCCGACTATAAAACTGCATAAGATAAGTGAAAAACAAACAACGTCTTGTTAAGTACCTGTGGCAAACGCTGCAGCTCATTGTATTGTTTATTGTACTGTAAAATGGTGTGTGATTTTTAGATTGCATGCCAGTGTTCTACAAGCAAAAGAGGCATATCGTGTAACACAGCAGCGCTTTCTAAACAATGGAGTAACATGGCAATAACAAATGATTTAGTTGGTTTTCTTCTATTTTGAGTTAACTGCTAACTGCCGCTAGCTGCTTTTTAAATCTCCCGGTTGTGGGTCGCATGCGTCACACACCAACAAAACATCACACCCCTCTCTCGTCTGGCTGCCTTGCTGGCTCACTCCTTTTGTACAGTCAACGATTTGGCGATTAAACGATTACTACCTTTACTGCTGGCTTAGAGGCAGAACAACAATGAATCCCCCATTCCACCTTTATAACTTTTATATAGAACGGCAAGGCCCAACAGAGGTGCAACAGTCCCGCCTTGAACAGGCTGTGTAAAAGGGGTTTTGCAGACTCTCTTTGCAGTGACCATGAAATTCTCCTCTGTGGTACCTGGGTCGATTACCAGTACCACTGGTGTTGACTTATACCAGTGGTCAATCAACTGCTGTGTTGTACTTGACAGGAGTTTGTAATGAAGTAGGCCTATTTCAGCAACCAAAGGCAACTGACCTCATGTTCTTCTCTAACATAGATTTTTACTTGCATTTGGTGCGTGACGGGTGATGATTTTGGACCCTGATTGTACCATTTTGTATCTTTTACATTATTATTGTGCAGCCAAATAAATGTTTGTACAGATCTTCTCGTCTTGTACATAGGTAGGCAAACTACCAATACATTTTCAGAAAGGACTTCAAATTTCAGTTAACAATTGTTATTGCTCACACTGTTTTTTAAAGTTGGGTGATTTGCTTTCATGCCAAATCATTTGCTAACCTCTTCATGTTGCAAATTTATTTCATAGTTTAAAAGTATGACCTTTGCTCCTTTTCATTAGTACAGTTGGTCTGTTTGTGGCATGTTTATTTTTACACTGTGTATGTAAATTTGAACACTTGCCCGTCAAATTGCTGATCGTTAGACCTCAATTACAGCTGAACTGACATGCTAAAATTTACTCAACTTAATAAACGCAACATTTCTTGCAGTGCACTGCTTTTGATTAAGTTATTTCAGAGTTAAATTATCATGAGCTGTGTACATTTTGTCTCACTCATTCAACAGACTAGTGTATTGTTTGATGTTAATATGAAGTGGGGGCCCCCACATTGTATTATCTCCAATCAGCTGACCTCTAGCTTTGTTGTTGTCCTATCAGAGGGGCTCAGTGCTTGACAACCTGCCCTTGTAGAACCTCAGCGTGTCGTCTTTGTCCTCAGAGCGTGGAGAAATAGACATTCTCCCCTGGGTAGAAGCATCTATAAAAGCTGACTTTACTCTTTGAGTGTGTGGCATTTGCCTCCTGTTTTAGTCAAGTCATTTGATCAAAGCTTTTTCTGTGAACTAATCAAGAAGTAAGCAAACTGTGAGGCTTGTGAAAAACATCAGTCAGCACTGATACTGGAAATCAATGTATGAGGAAGGGGTAGTAGCACAGACAAAAGCAGAATGTGTATCCATGTCTGGAGTGTGATATCCTCTTGCTGAAGTTGATTTCCTGTGCTGATTTTCAACACAAAGCCATTGTTGCTCCAGTGTCATACACAAATTTGGCAGCTCTGCCGCTGACTGTCCTCCTGTAGGCACAGTGAAGATCCTTAATAGCCTCTGAAACTCTCTATATGCAGACACACACACACACACACACAATGCTAAATCACATGAAGGCAAAGCCTGGCTGTATCCAAGACCAGTGATGATTTTCACTTGTACCATCTTTCAGTGTAGCTTTTCTAAAATCAAATGTTAAAACAGGGTTCGTACAAAGTCTTGAAAGGTTAGAAATATGCAACATAATCTAGTGTTTCATCCACACAATCACTCATTTAAAACAAATATCATTTAATATTTGAGATGAAACGATCTTGCCGTACTTGTTTGTTCTCTCCTGGCATTGAAATAAGCAAGAATTAAATAATCATGATCAACGTGTGATCAAAGCATACATTCAAATGTATTTTGAATAGCTAGTAAAATAAAGTGACCATATACATTGATTGCTGTGGATATAAAGGAATTTTGTAAACTTTATTTTTCGCAATTGCATTTATCGTGCAATTTATAAGAATTTAGATTTGATGATAATGGCTTTGAGAGTCTGGAAATTTCTGGTTTAGGCACCTTGAAAGTGCTTCAATTTTACTCTTAAAAGGCTGCTCAAACTCTGTTTTAAAGTGACCATTTCATAAAATAAGTTTTAGACAGTAGTGTTGATACTCCCCGTTTTTACTGTTGTGCCATGTCATAGGTCATTTAACCACTTCAACAGTGTCAGTTGGATTTATTTTAGGTGTAAGTCATTCTCAGTTTAAGACTAAAGTAGCAACACTTACCATTTCCAACTTAACATTACCCTACAATTACTTTGCAAAGAGTTTTTTTTTATGCAGTGAGCAACTGAATGAGGTAGACATAGAAGACTTCTGTTATTGGAGATCACAAGGTTGTGATGGGAAAATGCCACACTTTCTCTTTTCAAGCAAGCACAAAATGCATTTAGCATGTTATCATCTTATGATCATTGATTATAAATAATCTATATAAATAATCTCCAGACCACAGACATTTCCTTCCCAACAGAAGATTACCACAAAGTGCAAGCTATTCAGTATCACTTGTGTAATAATAAACAGAAAGATTTGTTTTTCCGGAGTACAAAGGAGCTGCATTTTCTCCAGTATTCTCTTACAAGTGGTGTCACATCAGTCAGTCTTGATTGTGCCAAAAATGTTGTAGTTGAAGACATTCTTCAAGCTAGTTGTTGTTGCTAGATTATAATATTAGTCTGTTCTGAGCAACAAAAAAAAAAAGATTTATTGGAAAGAAAACTTACAGGTTAAGGGAAAAAAAATACAAAATGCAGGAATAATTCAAAAGTAGCTTTTGTCAAAACGGCAGTAAAAATCACTCGTGGTCAATGGTCAAATGCTACTGCAAATATGCCTTTAGTCTCACATGATCTAAAATAGATGAAATGGGAGAATATTGTTATTTTTGGTGTCACTTTTCAAAGCACAAGGACACACATTGCCATTGATGCAGAGCAAGTGATACCAGGGGTTACCAATATTATCCAGCTGCAGAGCCAGCAGTTCTGGTCCAACCTGTGCCACCAACAGGCAAGGACAAAAAAGCAGCATCAGTTCAGAACTGCAGATGTAGACGTGACAATGTTTGAAATTTAGGGGCAAGTGTAATTTTGAATTAAATTAATTGAAACACTTGCTGCCTGCAGGGGTTCCAAGTGTTAAAAATACAGCTACTGTCCTTGCCTGTGGGTGGAGGTATTTCAGCTGCTGCCTACTTACTTATTTTGATATTTTGCTTTTGCCTACTTACTTATGGGGAGTGTGATGCGCGCCGGTCAGAAGCCATCATCCATTTGGTGTGCTGAATGATTTAGACCCATATGCTGTCAATCAATGTAGCGAGGCAGTCATAGAGCTAGTTCTGTACCTTGAGTCTGAGTTTATGCCATCAAGAGTTTCTGTGACTAAACACATTGAAAAACAGTTAGAGAAGAAGATGGATGAGCCAAAAGTCAACCTAGCTAGGGCAGACAAGCTGGCTCTGAGAACTGACGTAGCTCTCACAATGAAAGCTACATCACAACAACATGTTACTTCATCAATGCTAACTGCGAGATGCCACCCAGTGTGCTCCTCACTCTGTCAGGCAAACGTCAGACGACCTCGCTGAGCGCCTGACTAAATGGAAAGCACCTCTTGTATTTCATATAACTTGATGGGTTTTTGTTTTTTTCCCATAAAATGAACTGATTATTTACTGGGTAATGGTTATCAGCAAATTTAACTGAAAATGATATTCCTAAATGGAACAGAATGTCTACTAAATGAAAGGAAAGGGGTTGTAGGGGTTGTGTGCTTTTTAATGTTGTCTTGGTATTTAAACATTAGATTTGGTTGAGAGAATGCAAGCCATCAAAAACACAGCATTCCTGATATTTAATGACATTCCTAACAAATGTGTGAGCATATCGCTCTACTGTTGTTTCTTGCTCATCTGGTCATTTTTGTAAAGTTTCTCCACCAGCAATGCATAATATAAAATATGATTTAATGTTTGTTAATGAACTAGTAAGACTCCTTTCTGGGACATAATTCATCAATATTTTGTTCTCTATAAAAGGGAAGCTGACTGTGGACACTATGTAAGTAAACAGGATACATTTTTAAAATAATTTCAGCAGTTAGGTAATGGTAGCACTTGGCCATTAAAAGTAAGGTACCCCTTTACTTTCTGAAGTCATGTTAACCCAGCTTGGTCAGTAGCCCAGACAGTGAGAACTCTGGTTTGCTGGTGTGTGATGTTGGACGTGTGTAGTTTGTCCTATTAGCCTTTGTGTTGGTGTTGGAAGAAATGTTATACAGTATTAGACATATGGTCCGTTTTCACCTGGTATTAAAATCCGACCTGAGTGATCCGATCACAAGTGGACAGCTCTGAGTAGAGCGTTCTCACCTGGCAGCAGAATGTGTCTCCAAATGCGTCTTGAGTGACCACTTGTGATCGGATCTCACTTCCCAGCTCTATACGCAAATAACCAAGTACATCATTTCCCTTTGCAAAGACCAAATGCGTTGTTGTTTTTAACCGGCGGGAGGTAGCAGTGCACTTCCCGTGCCTAGTCTGACGGAAATAAGACAAGAAGTGGAAGAAGAAGAAGAAATCAAAACAATACAGGCGTGTTCCAGGTAGACCACATCGCCCAAGATGTTCGACGCACTCGT